>APFE031108226.1:0-15066 GCA_000404065.3 Pinus taeda
TGGGAAAATAATTGCATGTTCCTTTTGTGGTTTGGATAACCATCATGTTTCTATATGTTGGAAGAGAATGGCCACATATAGGAAAATTTTGAAGTAAAAGAAGCAAAAATCCAAAGGTCCATTGGACAAGGAAAATCATGATGTCAAGAGGATGCACATGTGTTGCACTTACTGCCATAAGCAAGGGAATCTTGCTGAAAGATGTTGGACTCTGAATCTAGCAATGCTTCCACAAAAGCTGAAGAAAGTGGAAAGAGAAGATGACAAAAACAGAAAGGAAGATTCCATGACTGATGTGTCTCAGGATGATTCACATGTTGATGCTGATGTGCAGACAAAGGTAGTACCTTTGAAATGGATTAGTGAGAAATGGATAGAGTTCTTATCCAATTAAGGTTGCATGTTTATGGATGCATCTATTGGCATTTATTTGTTAATGAGATGCAAGTTGCAGGCTCTTCCCAAGAAGGTGAATGGAAAAGTTGAGTAGGAGACTCACTTTATGCTGCAACATTATATCTCATTTCAGCTTCGAAAGTACAGTGTGCTTAAGTGAAAGTTTAAGAATGAAATGCATGCATAAGCATGATGTGCATGAGCACAAGGATGTTGATGTTTTCCTTGTTTTGAACATGTATGTGTAATTAACTTGTAGGATTGATTGCTTTGACATGCATGTGATGCAATGTTGACTTGGGAGAAGTTAACTTGGTCTCCAAGATGGAGATAATAATGAAGTGTTTCATCTTTCGAAAAGAGTCCTAATGGTCTCTTTCTACATGCTTTACATGAAGGGTCATTTAAAGGCATATTTTGTGGGCTTGTTATCTAATCCATCATTTGTATGCAGATGTAATACATGGAGGTGTTCACAAGCTGTGAAATCTGTTTCTTTTGTTGAAGCAGGAGTTTAGGCCATCCAGTTGTTGTCTGTATTTCTGTTGTTGTTAAAAGTTGTTGTTGACAGCTTGTCAAACAGATACAAATGAAAATTTTGTGGAGGAGATTAACTTCACATTTGTTTGAGCCACCTTGGATCAATGATTAAGGCAAAGAAGTTCAAACCACCTTCTATGACCATTTCAGCAAAAGTTCTGCAGGAAGACAAGAAGGAAGACAGTTCTTCCTAGGAAGACCAACCCATCCAAGAAGGGAAGTGGTCAGAGACTTTGGTTCAAAGGCACTATGCAAGGCAAGTGTGTGGAGGTTGAAAGAAGAGGGCGTTGTTACTCTCAGGTACTGTTCAGATCAGTATATCAATGTTTTGGAGACCAAAAGTTCTTTTAGTGGGAAGGCATGATCCAAAATGGATTTTCGATAGATTCCTAAGTCTAAGTGTTCCTCACTGAGGAAAATGAAAGTACAAGGAAGTTCCTGAAACTAGCCCCATTGCAGAGATCATCTCATTCTAAATCTACTGCAACTTGAATGGGTAAAAATGGACTTAGGATATGGAAGTTATCATAAAATGAAGTTGCCCTTTATCCTTTGGAAAAAGGGGCAAAATCCCCTAAAAATGGGTCCTAAAAACCATCTAAGTCTTATAAATACCAAAACTATCACAAAAGGAGAACCTTCAAAAAAATGCAGAAAACACTATCGGGACCCAAAAATATGAAGAAATATTGGAAAATAGGCTTATCGACAGTCAAAGGAGCAACGCACAGGAGCCGTTGGATCTGGTCGATCAATGTTCCAGATCCAATCGGCATATCGCAATTGGCGGTGACAGGCAGAGGATATTAGAGGCAGACATGCGATAGGACCAGGCCGATGTGATATCGCAATTGCCGATATCCGCAGATCACAATCAGTGTTGGCATAGGCCAAACCATATGGAAATACCTCGGGCTTATGCAATATGCATTTACGACAAGTCACATCATAATATCGTGTCAGAGCATTACAAAGGAGTGGGACCATTATGTATATATGTGATGCGATAGACGGACCCGACGGGGCTATAAACAATATTTGATATATTTTGAGATCCGTCAAACGATAGTTTTCTATGTATTTTCGCATATTTCGTTTATTAAACGAAATATGAAGGAAAGCGTTGATGCAATGAAACTAGACCCAAAAGGGTTTAGGAATGCAAATATATAATATTTCAAGTCCGTCTAAAGCCATTTGATGGGGTTTTTCAGTGTTTAATGTATTTTTTTAATACAGAGGAAACAAGCAGGATTTCAGGCAGCCATAGGCGGCAATTAGTTTTGGCTAGGCTCTGCCTGAGCCCATACACTGGCTGCCACATGGCCAAGTCCTGGAAAGAGAAAACCACCCTTTTTGGGCGGTTAACCCCTGTATGAGTGAGCCGCCAAAAATGAACCTCAGTTGTTGGATCCAAATCTCCCAAATCAACGGTGGGGATGTGATAAGCGACATAAAGGCGGACCCGATAGGAGTTATAAAGCAAATTTAAGGGATTTTCAAGTCCAATAAAAGGCATTTATGCGAATTTTTCAGCGTTTCCGATATATTTCTATGTGTAAATAGAGAACTGATATCTTTAGGATTTCAGCGCACCAGTGGCCTTTTCCGTTGCAAAACAGGTGGCCACCATACCTTGGGATGTTATGAATGTTAAACGCTCCAGAAGGAAGATGAAGGGATAGCAACCGGGAGCTAGAGAGCCCGAGAGATGAAACAAACAGACAAGCGTTGATAGGCTTAAAAGCCATTCAATGATAGAGACAGAGGGGTTGCTGAGTCTAAGAGAACGATTGAGAGGTAGTGCTGAGGCAAGTGCTAAGGGCAGATCTAAGACAGGAGCGTAGAAAGCTAAGCCAAAGCAGGAAGCAGAGGAAAAGAAAGCCAAGTAGTCAGTGCCAAAGCCAGAGCCAAAGAGCCAGAGCTTGAGCCAAGAGCAAGAGCTAAGAGCTAGAGCCAGAGACAAGAGCCAAAGTGAGAGCTAGGAGCCAGAAAGCTGAGAGCTTCAAGAGCCAGCGATAAAATGGTGCCTAAACCCATTGCTTTTGTGTAAAACAGTGGAGTTGAGCCAAGAGCTCGTAAAAGGACTTTGCCATAATCCCAGAGAGCCTACTTGAGTTAACTAGAGCTCACGAAGATGTAGCCCAAGAGCTTTGGGTGAAATCCTAGTTAAATTGTTGTCTTATGTGTGTTGTTTTATTGCTGCTTTAGTTGTTGTTATATCAGTTCAAGAAAATAAACTTAAAAACACATAAACAGTCAACAATAAACATAAGCATACACCTTATTTTCAAGCACATATCTAATTCTGAATTGGTTAATCAGTTGTGACTTGGGAATATTTAAGCTTTGGAAGTGGGAGAGGTTCTTGTAAGCTAGACAAGAAGCCTAAATGCCCCGTTTTCAGATCATTTAGGCAGGATCTAGACTACATATCAGGATGGGTACACTACATAGTTGTTAAGGTTATGGCACTCCAAGGTATGACATAGAGAAGTGCAGGAGGTGTGAAAAAATACTGTATAACAAATTCCACCTAAAACATGAAGGTAGAACAGGGAGTGATGGTTGAGATGCTTTACGAGCTTTTGCAAGGATGAGAACAAACACCATCAAGAGACCTGGAAATCAAAGATGCATATACATATCTAATACCTCTATCATATATATCAAAACATAAATCCACAGTCTGGACACAAACATCCAGATAGAAAGGACCATGTGAAAAGATCTACGATATGGGCGCAGCCATCCAAATGAATAAGATCATCTGGAAGTATAAGATCCTCGGTATGAACGTAACCACCCGATATAGGAGGATCATCATCATCATAGATATAAGGTCCCATTGTATGGTCATAGCCATCCGTATAGAGGAAACATGTATATAATCATGAATAATACATAACTCCACACATCCTGAATTATATGATAAAAAACTCAGGGTCTTGCACTTCATCCCAACCCGATCAAAGTATGAATTCTAACATACGAATGAATGTGTCAAAGTTGAACATGCTACAAAACCACCTGATTATCGGCCAATGATTTGAACCGTTAACAGGCATGAGAGAAACCACCAATAATGAAAATGGATCTCAAGGTATGACAATACAATCCATGAATGTGAAAATGAAGCTAAATTATAACACTCGTGGAATCATTCGATCAAAGGCCAATGATGAAAACCTGTCATTGAATTCGAAGAACCTTCCTTTAAGGCATGTAAGCTCTAAGGTATTGAAAGGGAGTTTCTATACATCTTCCTGGATAATGAGCTAAAGTCAATAGGAAATGACCCATTGAAGCAGGGCCATAATGATTCCCTAATCATCGGCACGAAAAAAGGAATAAAGTGGAATAAGCAAGTATGGTCCAGGATTGTGGCAAAAGGTTAGATAATGTATAGGTAGTAAACTGCAGATAAGGCTTCTCTTGAACATATCAGCAACATGACTCCAGATTGTGGCAGCATTTGACTCAACACAGGACCAAGGGTCATGACTACGAAGTGGAATAGTCAGATGAGAGGCAAAATCGATCATCCAAACTGGGAGGATAAGTGACTGAGTGAGGATATCCCAAACCCGACAGGAGAAACAGATGAGTGTCATGTTCAAGAGAAGCATGCTGCTTATACAAGAGATGCTTCAATTTCCCTTTTTCCCCACTATTTATAGTGAATACCCCAATTATTTTTTAATCACAAGCTTGAAGGGCATAGCATATGCTTGTCGTATAAGTTCATTATTTCATTGAATCCATCCTAGTAAGTCTTACGATTCCTAGGAAGGAGAAACTCAGTCTCGTCATGGTGACAAGTCTTTCGTCGTTTAATTTTTACAAGTCCGACGGAAGAGTAACTCAGTGTCTTTTTCATATTTAGAGGGTTTGAAAAAGAGGCGAAAAAGAAAACTCCATCAGGTCATTTTTTGTAATTCATCTCTTGAACCCGAAAAGGTAGAAAGCAATGTACAAGAGAAGCTCACAGAAATTGTTCAATTAAGGTACTCCTTTTTCATAAAATAGCCTAACTCAACCTGGAAAAGGGTTAAACTTATACTGAGTAGATGTCATTTCATTTAATTTAACAAGTTCGAAACGACAAGTACTTGACAATATTTTCATTTTTCAAGAGTTAGAAAAGAGCTTAAAGATGACTCCTCCTGGAGGAACGAGTGGTATAAAAGGATAGAAATTGGTTCTAGTGATTATGGAACTACTCAAAACATGTAAAGGTTAAGATGTTGGCTAATAAGACCATTCATTGCAGATTTTCCTTAGGAAAGGGTAAAACAACCAAGTGAAAGTGTATGATCGGCCAAAGAGATCGTGATGATGGAAGGAAAAAACCAAGGCTCATATAGCAAAAATCGGCTGACAAAAATGGCAATCATGAGATGTAAAGTGGGAATGGTTTCATTTTTACACAAGATTGAAACATGGGAAACTATGCTTGAGTATACTTGAAAATGCTTTAATTTTTTACAAGCTTGAAACATGGGAAAAATCTATGCTTAGATTTGGTTTAACTTTTGCACAAGCTTGAAACAAAGATAAACTATGATTGAGATGAGCTTTCATACCCCCAGCATAATGACTCAATTCGAGGAACATTCCCCCCAAGCTTCATTTCATTCACCTAGGTAGACTACTGGTTACTAACAAGTGGATGGAATAAAGGTTCACTTACGAGATCAAGTGAAAGACTCAACTGGGATTTTACGAGATCTAATGAAAGACTCCAATTGGAAGGGGATTTGTTTCATTTTTTAATGAACTTGACACAGGAAAAGGAACCATGCTCATAGGGACCTATTTCATTTTTTAACAAGGTTGACATAGTAAAAGAACTATCCTTATGGTCCTTGTTTCATTTTTAGCGGCTTGACATGAGAAAAGGAACTCTGCTCCATACCCTTGATCATAGACCAAAAGAGGCCATGGCTTCCAAGAGGTTCTCATCAGATGGGAGAACAAAATTCTTGAAGGGATACATGTATAGGGATCCAAATGAAAAATCGGGCTCGAATGCCCCCAGTACATGGTGTACTACATCACCTACTAGATCATCAGTAGATGTGGGCATGGAACAGATGGCCACATAATTAACATGTGGCGAGGGTGATACTGCATGTATATAAGAACCATTTAGGGATGATGGTTTATTGGGAGTCGATTCAGGACCAATGAATGTAAGCTAAGCAATGATCACAATGCTTCCTTCATGCGGGGAACACATCACTTGAAAGAGAGAAGAAACAAGAGCTCCCATGACGTAAACATAGTCACGACCAAGGAGTAGATTACAATCTAAAGGGCCTTGAACAACCATCGCATCTACATAGATGGTCTTTCCTCCCAAAGTAATAGGTAAATTAGAGAGGATCCCTAATGGTTGATTGGTTCCTTTTTTAAAAGCTAATAAATTCTAGGTGACGGGGACAAGTTGAGGAGAACCTAAAGCTTTCTATGTAGTTCAGTACAGGATGCTAACAGATCCACCCTCGTTTATGAATATTCTAGGTACGACCATATGGTAAGCATGTACTGTACTCTGGAAAGGCACATAAGACGGAAGACGATATCCTACCAGTCGACTCCAATCAAAAGAAGTGACTAAAATAATTAGAGGGGGTGTCAAAGGAATGTGAGAGTTTCCCTCTTGCTCTATGGGAACGGGAGAACTACTCTCATGCACCTCGGGAATGAGAGGATTTCCCTCTAGTTCATTCGAAACTGAAGAAACCAGAAGAACCTGAGTGGTACGAGGTTCACTCTCTACCGAAACGGTATGATTAACTGAAGGTGGAGCCAATTTTATCATTTTCTCAACCAATGGTTGGTCGAGAATGGAATCACGAGACTTACTTTCAGAGAGAGCGGGGTTGACCAAAGATGGTTTTTGATCAATCACTTGATCAACTAGTGAAGGATTAGGGGAAATATTTTGATAACCAACCGGAAGATGAGGCTAGGAAGCTGTAAGGTTTTCCAACTCTTTGGAAGCTTCATCTAGAATAGGACAAAGGTGAATGGGACGATTACATTCACACAACTTACAGGGAAATTTGACTTTTCCCTTTTTCCCATGGACCTTATTATTACTATTTGAAGGTTTATTACCAGCATGATCACCAGAGGCTGATAAGAAGGTCGATGTGAACCTGTGCACCACACTTCTAAGACTTTGGGAATACCAGGACAATTTCGAAGAAGGTGGTCACCCTTACATAACATGCAAGGGAATTTTTCTTTTCGGGGTTGGTTGGAATATTTTTCTACATCAGTTGGATCTATAGAAATGGTTGCTTGGTTGCCCCCTTTCTTATTTTGCTTCTTCTTCATCATCCTCTTCTTCTTCTTATTAGCTTCCTGACTACTAGAATCCAAACTTTCACCAAGTGAAGAGGAAGAACGAGGTAAATAAATAGGTGAAAAAGGTGAGGGGTGAACGTTAGGATCAACATGAGGTTGGCGTTGTTCAAGTGGAGGAGAACTTGGTTGAAAATCAATTTAGACACTTGGAAACATCGAGGCCGAAATATCCAAATTGGCAAACCAATGGTCAATCTAGGAAGGCACAACGTTGCCATATAAGGAGCACCAGTATTTCCAAAAGAAGGAGAAGGACTAGGATTCCTGTTAGAGGGATTTCCTTGACTGCTAGACCTAGGAGATGTTTCCATTGGTATCAACCTAATATCTAATAAAGAGTATTTCCACAAGAAGGTTTTTCAGGGGTCAATTAATTGATTTTAGAACTTTAACAAAAATAAATCAAAAAGGGGTAATCTAGGCAAAAGGGTTTACCAAGTATCCGTGAACCACTATATACACATTAGTCAAAACCAAGGACTTAATGTACGACGTCCAATCTCCCTGAATGTTGTGTTCAATGTATCATATTTATAAGGTGGTTGACTCGGTTACTTGTGGCTAAAGGATAACAACCTAATGGAGTCTCCCATTATATAGTCGACAGTACGGGGAGCACAGGTCCATGTTAATGTTGTCTAATGCATAATTGTTCAATGAGATCATTCCCATATACTTTCCATACTAGATTGTCTCTGATATACCCTAGAGTACTGGAGAACCTCCGATATACTTCCGTACTAGAACGGGATTTCACCATTGGGATACAATGCAGGTAGTTAACGACAGCTACTAGGTTTATAGATGCTGGAACACGTTTCTAGCCTAGACCTATAAATGTTTTTGTTAAGTTCCAAATGCTCCTTAGGTTAATTAAGGTAAATTTTAAGTTTATCTTTAATTAAGTTTTGGTTTTAAGGCCCAAAATGATGTCACCTGAATCCCTAAGATGCAGCTATATGAGAAAATAAAATTTTCCACTTCAATGAAAGCTAGACTAATACAGGGAAGAAATTTCAATCAATAATGCATTAAAAAAAATGCATCAAACAACATGCCTTCCACTAACTTTCACTTTCGTCTTCCAGATGCAATGCCAAAAGTAAAAATTATTTCCACTTTTCACTATCCTAAATGCAACTTTTCGAAAGAAAAATGATTTTGACTTTACTAAGATGCATTTATATGAATTATACTTTTCTTTTCATTCTAAATGATTTGATGCATATAATATAGTATTTAGCTTTCAATCACCGAAAAATGTGATCTATTTTCAATGATGAATCTCAAAAATGACTTTTCAATGCAACTAATATAAAACATTTTCCTGAAAAGTCAATTTTGAAAGACAAGCTAAAACAAATGCACAATGATGTTTTCAATGATTTCCACAGAAAACAACACTCAATCAATCAGCAAAACCAACATCTTAATGACACCAACAAGCAGCAAGCAATGACCAATTAACTAGAAACCCTATAACTCAGTCAAATTTCGCTTCATAGCCAATGAGAAAATTTTTATAAATTAATCAAGGCAATCTATCAAAGAATTGACAAATCCAAGCATAGAGGATGGGAAAAGACCTCAGGGGCCAAGACATACTGGATTCTAAGGCAAAAACCCTAAAATTTCTCACATTCAAGGATCAACACTAATTTTTATAGCTAAACCTGTGCTGATAGGGTCATCAGCGCTACTTTTCATAGAAAAACCCACGTTGGTCAAGGTCATCAGCACTACTTTATATAGTAAAACCCGTGTTGATTTTCAACGTGAGCAAATAGTGGTAAACAGGGTTTTCAGCGCGACTATACAAGCAAAAACAAGTGTTTCCCACGTGACTATCACTGATAAAACTTCCGCTGAGCAAGGAATATGGGAAACAAATATATTTCAAAAAACAATATAGACTTAACACTCTAAGGCAATAATCAATGATTGTATAAACCCACAGTGATGCACACAAGCCGAGAAATAGACAATTGGTCAAACTAATCAGAGAATCAGATCGAAGAAATGGATGGAAAGGTTATAGCTTCCCTAGTGGAATCACCATTTTTTTGATTAGGTAAATCCTTTATGTGGATAGAGGCGATCCATCTAGCCCAATGAATGGGTCTAACAACAAACAATATAATCTACAAGACACTTTCCTATATTACAATCAAAATAAGAGAAGAGGAAGGAGACCTACCTCAGTCTGATGCTATAATGCACTCCTTTATTGAAGATCTTGATCGCTTGCTCCTCAGGCTCAGTCCTTGTTTCTCATAGCGTTTGAATACCGGCACAAGAGGCCAAATATACGAAAAATCATAAAAGTGCAACAAGCATAATAAAATGTAATCCACTTAACAAATCAATGAGCATTAAGATAAACGAAGCATTGACACAAGCATTTATGGAAAGTGAACCAGTAGTTGTATATATTAATAAACAAAAGAGGAAGCATACAAACCAAGCCTTGATGTTAGTAGCCCTCCTTGAGTGAATGTCCAAGTCCAAGCTCAAGCTCTCCAAGCACTCCTTCTCCAAACCAAAATGAATAGCATAGGGCACTATCTCAGCATAAGGGTGCAAATAATAAGAGACCAACCATTTGGGAATGGAGGGAGATGAATTTATAGATAGGGAGAGGGAGTTAGGATCTCACCAAATATAGGGGAAGGTTTTAATCTCAAGGAGGAAGTTCATAGGGATAAGATCAAAAGGTAATATTGGGAGAATTTGACCACATCCACAATGAACATCATCCAGCTCGCTGTTCTGGAAGCCTATAGATCATGAAGCTTCTACTCCTCTTTAGGAAAACTTGCCTTTTAGGGATCATAATGAGTATCTAGGAAAAATCCACTCTAGAAGCGCGAGGCTCATATGGTGCAACTTACCATCAGCACGACTGAGCTATGTCACAGTTGCGTTGACCTAGAAATTAGGGTTTTTAGCTCATTTCCTTCAGGGAAGGCTCAAGGCATGTTTTCATTAGTTCTTTAGGGAGGATCTAGGCTGGATATCAAGATGGGTACACTGCATAGTTTTCAAAGTTATGACACTCTAGGGTATGACACAAGGAAGTGCAGGAGGTGTGACAAAATACTATGTAACATGGATTGGTATTTATACCAATCTTACACAAAGATCAAAATATATGGTTGTGAATTTCCTCCATATAAACTGCCTTAATTTGTACCTATTCAAATATTTTCCTTGGAGTTTATTATGAAAATGATCAACATGGATTAGCTGCACTTCCTCACAGCCAAGAAGAAGGCACAGTTCAAAATAAAAACACAAGTTGAGCCATTTATATGCAATGCAAGGTCATCAAGACAAGAGGCAGAGGCTATCCTGAAGCAGATGAATTTAAAACATAGCTTTAATTGTTCTTATGACCCTTTTGAGATAGTATCTAAATTCAGAATGGAACAGAAGTATGCTCCCTACACCCATACTCCTAGAGCAAAAATAGAACAATTTATGAACCAGGGGGAATGGCAGGAAAATACTCTGCAAGAGGCCGAAGAGAAGATACTATCTAAATCAGAGACTCCATTACCTCGAGAATAGACAAAGAAAAGACCAAGGGAAAGTATCTCCCCTTTAGTAACAGACATAGAAGCTAAAGATTTTATAGTATATAGCAAGAAACAGAAGACTAGAGATACGGGGGAAACTTAGCAGCAGGATACATAATAGAAACAACCCACCATTCTAACAGGTCTCTATATCCCTTCAGTGTCAAGGAGAGAGGAGATTATTCCTACATCTTCGATGACCCAATGACCACAGATACACCAATTTCATAACTATCAAGAGAGGAAAACTAGAGCAATAAGGATCAAAGCATTTTTTCCATTTATCAAGAAATCAAAGCAAAGAACCAGGCACTCAAGGCCACCACTTTTTCACAGTTTTGGAAATAGATAGCCACCACCTAGCACAGGATTTTGTTATCTTTTGATGCAGAGAAGATAAAAATGTAGGTTTCCTTCTTGGAGCCTAAATTTTCTTAGCACAAATCAGCAAAAGATTACAATCAATCTACCTTCTCCTTTGACACAATTATTATCCATCCCATTGACCAGATGGACTTCCACAAACAGTCTGGAAAATGCTTTACAACACCATTACAAACACAACTATGGAAGAAACTAAGCTTAAGGTTCCAGTAAATAATATTCAAGCACAATTAAAGTTAGAAAGAGTTTATTCTCAGGAAAAAGACAAAAAGATAAATTCTTTGGAGGATTTCTTCATTGAACTGGGATATGATCCCAAAAATGTAAAGGCAGCTGAAGAAATCATTTGGAACAAGAATGCAGATATAGCAGCATTGAAGAAACAACTTAAGCTCCCCTCTACTGAAGATCCACAGGACAAGGAATATGGAGAGAAGGAAAAGGAGAATCTTTTCAAGATCATCATTGAATAGAACAATCAAATTTCAAAAATGTAAAAGGAGCTCGAAACAATCCTAAAAGAAAAAGAGAAGCAAGCTAGTGCAGTACAGGCAATTCCTTTTATTGTAATCCCAATGGCAGGTACATCAACAGCCGAGGAATCAACATCAGCAACAACTTCAATAACAATTGTCACAAAAGAAGGACAGTCTAATAGTACACCAGCAGATTTGGCTAAGGCCATGGAAAATATGTTTATTAAAGACTAAGAAATTGAGAAATTAACTAAGAAATTAAATAATTTGCAGGGACAAAAGCTCAAAATAGACAATGTATATATAGCAGAATTGCAGAAAACGTATAAGCTCACATACAGGATAGAATATCTAAAGAACCAATCTCTGTCATAGCTGATACTATTGCAAAATCCAAAGAAAACATCTAGATGGAGATTAATGAAGCTATCACAAAGATCTGGCCATCTATTGAAATCATATTTGAACAAGCTGAGTTGTTCCATAAATCAAAAGAAATTATAGAAGATGTGAAGAAAGACCTTGGCACCAAACCAAGTGATGTTATGCCTCTAATAAGACTGTTAAATTCAAAATCTAGAGAAGAGTTGGAAGAAATAGACATAGAAGACAGAACACATACCATTTTGATAGTGAGAAAATTTCTCAGTAAGAATAATTTGATGCTGCAATTGGAGACTAAATGCAATAGTCTTGAAAACATCACTCAGAAATTTCATATGAAATTCAACATACTACACCAAAAAGGTCTCCCTGAATTACAAGGGATAAGAGATAAATTGGTAAAGCATGAAGATTACCAGCATAAATTGTACACCATTGCTAGAGATAGGTCAAAATTTGCTAAAATCAAGGGCCTCACAAGAAAGGTGTTCATGGAAGGCCTAAGCTATGATTTATTGATCAAACACGAAATTAGTCATTTGTTTCACAGAGGTAGATGAGATTTATGTGAGTTACTAAAGTAAATAGTCATCGATCATCCAGAAGGACATCAACAGCCAACTCCTATTCTTTAGGTCCAACCACCAACAATAAGCCATAAAAATAGTGTCATTCAGAAATTCAGTTTCCTAAATTTTTGTGCTATTTATCTAAATAGTTTTTAGATAATTTTGGATTTTGCCTTGATATTTTAAAATCAAAATGTTTTTGTAACTTTTCTATAAATTCTTCATACTTAGAAGTAGTAAGGGTTGATTTTTGTATGGAAGAAAAGGACTATTGATGTAAAACCAATTTTCAGTAATACAGAAGCTTTTCAAGACTCTCGTGTCACATTTTGTAGGTGAAGTGATATTCTCTCTTGTTATTGTGTTTCTCTTTATTTGTAATTTCACATGTGTTTTTGATCTATTTTGTTCAAAGAAAATAAAGAATCTAAATTTGTTTAAATACACTTAATTCTATCTTTTGAGCAATTTCGATGTTTTCAATTAAAGTTAAGCAATAGAATTCTTAATTGCTCTATTTTTAAATAATACTTAGTCATTTCTTCATTCCCATCTCATCAAGCATATAAGATCCAACTGTTGGAAATACTGAGAGGGGGGATGAGTCAATATTTATTTTCAATTGTTACTTAATTACATCACTTATCTTTAGAACACAAAATGGACAATAGGAATAAATATTTTTATTAATATAATCTTTACAATGAATAAGTACAATATAGATAGGGCTCCAACCCTAGATGAAGACACCTAGGCTCCAACCTCCCATATGCCAAGTGTTAGGGTCCTATAAATTTTTATAGGATTGTTTGATTATTATGTTTGAAATGTTGTAAATAATATTTCACCCTTCAAATTATTTCCAAGGAGAAGCCAAATATGGAGATCATGGAGGTGTTTTGTATAGGAATGGTTGGATCAAATCATTAATGCTCAGGAGCAGCTTTCTAACTATCTAGTACTTCAAACCGACATCCGAATCAAAGACAAAAGAAAGTTGAAATCTACACCAGAAAGCAAAGAAGAAGGACTAAGTGAAAACTCATTTATTTTGAAATATTAAAATAAATTCAAAAAATAAATGAATAATCAAAACTCTAAAAAACATGAAAAAATTGTTTATTCATTATACGTCACCAAAATCCAACATTTAACCAAATGGGGGTCTGAAAAGTGGTTTTCACTTTTACCCTCCTTTACTTTAAATATGTTTCGGGACCATCCCCTTGGACATTTAACCAAAGCGAGTGTGAAAAGTGATTTTCACTTTTACCCTCCTTTACAGTTCATGTTTTATCGAACCCCCCTCCCCCAAACCTCTTACTACTCACCCCCTTCCTCCCAAATCCATTAATTGGTTGGACTTTGGAATTTCATGTGATTATGAAATAAATGTTATGTGGATGGGAGGTTGAGTGAAATAGATAAGGTGAAATGAGATTTTAGACGAAACTCACAAATGGAAGACGGGTGAAATGAAATGACATGTAAAGGAGTAAAATAATTTTACAGCTACACGTAAAAATAAATTCATGGGTGCAAGAAAATAAATTCATGAGAGAAAATAAAAGGGAAATTTTGTCATCATTTGAAAGGAATGTACAGGTGAGAAAAATGAGCTTTACGAATAGGAGGATAAGTAAAATAAGACTTACAAATGTAAAAATAATTTACAAGTATATGGTGAAATTGATTTATAGTTGAAGGTGAAACAACACATGGTTTTGGAAATCCATCCAAAGATTTATAGGAGTAAAAGGAAATTTACAAGAGAAAGTAAAAGGAGAATCAATACATGGTTTTTGAAAGCAACACACGGGTTTCAAAATCCATGGGAAGACAAACAATACATGGATTTAGAAAACAAGCCATGGATTACATGGATTCAAAAACATGATGGATTTATAAATCATTCTAATAAATAATTTGAATTATGAATTATGAATTTCATTTAAATATTTGGAAATATTAATTTAGATATATTATTTAAATCCAAATATTTTGTGATAAAACAAAGTATTCAAAATATGATGAACAAAGCAATGCATAATCAGTCATCAAATCACCAAAAGGACATCAATAGCCTGCTGCTATTTTTTAGGTCTAGTCATCAACAACCTACTACTATTTTTCCTGTCCAACCATCAACAGCCTACTACTATTTTTTAGGTCCAGGCATCAACAGCCATCCTTGACAATAGTGCAATTTTAGATTTCCTAGATTTTGGTTCTATTTTTGTAATAAGTTTGAAGATATTTTTTAAATTAATTCTAGAAATTTTCCACTCAAAGTTTTTTGTAATAATTTTTATAAATACTTCATATTTTGAAGTAATAGGGGTTGAGATTTGTTTGAAGAAC
>APFE031108227.1:2667-36581 GCA_000404065.3 Pinus taeda
ATCGGCGCATGAAGGGGGGCTTGGCCCCCCCTCTAACCCCCCGGTTAACTACGTGGGTTAGTCGTGGAAAGAATATAACACAACCCAAAACTATGGAGTCAGAAGGTGAAACTCTAGTCTCCTCTCTAGGTCATTCGGAAGTTTCCACTACCCATACTCCTCGTGGATGATAAGTAAGGATATGAATTCCCTCAGAAGTTTCAACCAATGCTTCCGGTTCAACTAATTGTCTCAGGTCAAGTCTCGGTAAGTTCTTCTACCCCTCCATCAAGTGGACAAAATGTGTCACCGCCAGCGGGGCAAGATCTGAATATTCCTCTTGTGTCAGGCGAAACCAATGTGAGTGGATTACAAACTCACATGGTTGGAGTTAGTCAACCTTATTATGGTGCTATTCCTAACCCTGCTAGTCCATCTGGGCCAGGTAACATCCAATATCAGTAGTCAGATATAGCTCAGGTTCCATTCCAACAGGCTTATGTCCCATATGGTTCACAACCCTTGGTTAATCCGGATTACATTCCTCAAGCTGGAGCTTATGTTGAGCCTAGTCAATCCACTATTTGATGAGCCCAAAAAATGGGTAATTATATGGGCTCATTTAGCCTCCTAATTCGACTTAATCCACCATTATCATTAGTTTATTGCATGTTTTTTATTATATTTATGCTAATAGAGTGAATTGGGTTAGTCATTACTCTAACAAGTCTAATGTGTACTTTATGCAGTTTTTTTGGTTAATTTGGAGACAAAATCAAAGGTTTAATTAGCACTTGGCAGCCAAATTCATGAAAGAACAAGGGGGAGGATTTGTAGGAAGGTGTCTCCTTAATTTATGAGCCCTTACCTTGAATTCTCCATCAAAAACTCGGAGCACAAGGGGCAGCCAAGCAAGTCAAGTAGGACTGCTATTAACTGCAAGTTTTGGCAGGCGAGTCCCTAAAGTTTAGGAGGACTGTTGGGGTCCTCAATTTGTATAAATAAGAAGGCTTAGGGCCTCATTTGGAGTTAGCCAATTAGTCATTTTTTAGTTCGATTTTAATCATTTTTTAGGCAGTAGGTTAGCTCTGCATTTCAGCACATTTTCAAGCTTTTTCTTGTAGACAGTTTTTGGGATGTAACTATTATTTCTTGATCAATAAATATGAATCCAGTTTTGCACCAACTTTGATATTCCTTAAGAGGCTGTAGCTCTTGGGGTTGGGCCCAACTCAAGTGCCAATACCTCCTTCGTGTACTTTTATGTGTCCTTGTTGCATTCTTAAAATAAAATTTGTTATTTAGAATAAGATATTGCTTTGTTACTTAGGTTCTTTTTTATGATTGAAATAACTTTTCATGCTTCAAGTTGATTTGATAGATTGGTAAAGGAAAAGATTTACAAAAATTCCATCAAGCAATCCTTGATCTCATCTCTCCCTCCTTGGGACCAAGAGCTGAGACCAAGGTGTCCTTGCTGCCACAAAAACATTGTTCTTGCTTCTTCATGCAATTGCTAGTGTTAGATTCTTAGGTGCAAAAGTCAATACCAGTTATGATTACATGCTTAGATCTGTTCTTTCTTGGTTTTGATAGTTGTTTTATATGATTTTCTACCAATAAACTTCTTTCCATCATGGTTTCTAGTTTCTAGGTCAAAGTAGGTTAAAATAGCTAGATCTTTGGTTTTTCTAGTCTTTCTTCGATCGGTCTTGAGAAATAGTGTGCAGAGCATTTGTAATACCTCTTTTCCTACCCTTACTCCATCAATGCACTTGATTCATCCTCTAACTCAGATTCTTGCCTTTCATTTGACACATTCTCTCACTTTGCCCTAATTTCTACATTCTTATGCATCATTGCACCCTTCATCCTTGAACAAATCCAATCACTCCTTAGCCTCATTCACCAGGTCCTAGACCCCTTAATATCCTTATCCAACCTCCATTTCCACTTCCCCACCATTTTTACTCCATCAACCCTCCAAAATCCTCTTTTCAGAACATCCTGTAGAAGCTACAGTACATCTTGTAGAACCCCTGCGGACTTCCTGTAGAAGCTCAAGAAAGCAGTTTCTTGAGATCCCATCACTGTGAAACTCTCTGGAAGGGTGCTAGGGACCCCTTAGGCCCTCTTCTAACCTTCCCAACCTCCTGCAAGCATTTCCTTTCGCCAATCCACCTCTGCACAGTAAAAAAATAGTTAAAGCACATGCATAATAATTCTGTGAAATTACTCAAAAATGCAAAAAGATGTTTTTTCCATATTTCTCTTCAGAAGTAGCTTAGTCACATGCATTTTACCTTTCCAATGGTCAATGGTATCCAGTTCCACCGCTTTCATCTCTTTTCTTGCACCAGTAGGGCTAGTCGGTAAAACTAGGGTTTGCTAGGGTTTGCATTTCCTTTCAGCTTTCCGCTCCTTTCTGCAAGTAGATTCGCCTCTTTTGAGTTAGCTTCCATCCATCATAGTTAGAAGCTTCTTCTAATAACTCATAGAATTTGGCTTGAGCTCTTATCAAACTTGTGCCATCTGATCAAGTGACAGCCGCAGCAAGAGCTAGTACTTATGCATATAGCACCGTCGCTTCCAAGTTTGTTACGAACTACCGGGTTGATAAAAGTAAAGAAGGGATTCCCAGGAGTTGCAGCATTATTGCTACAACACTGGGGCCCACCACTATTCCTGGTGGATATGGCCAGATTCAATTCAGGAACTATCAATACCCTTCGGGTATAACCCAAGGAACTGTCCAGCTACCCGTGCAGCAACAAGGACAATCTTTGCAACAGCAAGGGAAAGAATTGTAGCAGCAAGGGAAATTGTTACAACAACGGGGGAAACCCTTGTCGTAGTCGTAATAGCCTTTGCAGCCGCAAAATTAATTTTTTTAGTAGTATTCTCAACCTTTGTCTTTGCAAGACCAACCGTTGCACCAGAAAGGTCAACCTTTACAACAACAAAGTCAACCTTTGCAGCAACAAGGTCAATTTGGTAACAACAAGCTTTATATGCGTATTAGAAAGGTCAGCCTTTGCAAGGCCAAGGTCAACCCCTGCAGTAGCAAGGTCAATCTCCTTACATCCAGGGTCAACAAGTACAACAACCTTATAACCCACATGCCACATACAACACTTATCAGCGGCCTATGGTAGGACAATATCAAGCCTACTTTGGACCAAAACTACCTTATGGTCATGGGAGCCCTTAGTGGGGACAAAATCAGGTTCCATATGGACAATTTCCTCCACTGTGGGGGTAAAACCCTTACTAACAAGGATGGACTCCGCAGTTTGGGTCTCCTCAAAGGCCCTATATGCCCTTTAACATGCAATTGCCTTTCTTGGCTATGTTGGAGTTGCATGATGTCTCGAGGCTCATGAATGATCCCATTCTTCATTCGCCTTATTGGCCTCCAATTCCAATGAAAATTCTGAGCGATTGCCCCAAATTCGAGGGAAAATATAAGGAGGATCCGCAAGCCCACGTGATGACATATCACCTCTCATGCTCCTCCAATTCGTATGTCGATGATTATATCCGTCTTCGACTCTTTCAGAGAACTCTCACATGTGTTGCCACTAAATGGTACATTGAATTGCCTCGAGGTACCTACAGTGACTTCAACTCTCTTGCTATGGCTTTCCTCACTCATGTCCAATTACCGATTCGATATGAAACTGGCACTCATTTTCTTATGTCCCTTAAGCAAGACACAACAACCCAAATTTTCACCATATCCATGAATGGGGACATCGGTGTCGTGTCATCAAGTTTGATATTGCTGATGATTTTTTGATAGAATGGTTCACAAAATCATTCATTAGAAAGATTGTTAAGGACATAACTATGGGTGGATGTGTTACTAAAGAGTAAGCAATCACCCATGCCCAGTATTTAGACTCAGTCTATTCGCAATCTGGCACATTGTATGAGATGTTACATGATGCTCCGAGACCATCATTAGATCTGACAGCATCAACGTCTTTGATACACCACCGGTCGATGTTGTGATTGGTTCTGTGTCTCAAAATCCCCTGAAAGCTTCTTCGAAGAAGAAATCTGTCTCGAACACTAGTTCCAATAATCCCTCAAAAAATTCATCCAGTCTTTGTAAAACCTCTGAGGTACATGTTGTTCAGTCTACTTCAGAAGATAAGGCCTCTAAAGGCAAAAAGAAGGGAAAATATAAGGCAAAAATTGATGCCCCAAAATAGGAACCTCCTAAATCATCTGCTAGTGATTCTTCTAGAAGAAAGCTGAAATATCCTTGCCTCATCTATGAGGAGGATCATTACACTAAGGATTGTCCCCGATGTTCTGAATTTAATCACTCACTGAAAGGGACTTTGGTTGTATTAAAAGAACCCTTTCCATCACAACAGACGAAGTTGGTAGACCAACCACGGTCCTCTGCTTCCTCAGGTTCTCAAGTGTTCATGATGCAAGGTTCATCGCCTATCTTGATTACTACTCGAACTAAGAACTATCAAACCACGTCTAAGAAGACAATGGAGAAAGAAACTACCGATGCTCCTTCTACTTCTACTCCGTCCAGCTCTGGTATAAACCATATCGAGTGCCCTAACAATGAGTTCGTCATTTGACCACCTCCCAAAGGTGTTCTTCGGAAGTCATCTTTTAAGCTAAATGCTAGAGCTGTGCAACATTACAATATTGTTGAGGATTTAGCTCAAGCACCTTCAACAATCTTTGCCTGGGAGGTTCTCCAATCCTGTCCAACATAGCAGAAGTCAATGTTGTTTGCTATAGGTGCTATTGATCCCTCTGATTCGAGTCTGATTAATTTTGATCTAGAGAACCACGTGCCTCATCTTCCGCATCAGATTGCATTCTAATACAGGTTCTTATCAAAGGAAAGACAATTCATCGAATGATTATCGATGAAGGTGCCTCTACCTACATCATGTCAGTCTTATGTTGGAAATCCATTGGGTATCCTCCTCTTAACCAATCTATGAACACCCTGGAAGCCTTTGACGATAGAGGTTAATGTCCTTCCGGTATTCTCAGGAACTTGCTGATTACATTAGAAGGAAAGACCGTTGAATTAGAATTTGAAGTTGTAGATGCAAATCTCATCTACAACCTTCTTCTCGGATGATGTTGGACCCATGCCATGTTTTATGTGGTGTCTTCTTTTTTTTGCATACTTCGTTTTCCTCATGAAGCAAAAATTGTCCCGGTTGATCAACTATCCTTTTTCTCTTCTAGTTCATCTAATGACAATGTTCCTTACGTGGGAAATACTAAAATTCCTTACGAGAGCGTGGGGGCAGGGCTCTTTAAAGACTCTGCTTTAATGGGTACTTTTACTCTCCCACCTCTAAATGTTCGTTTAGTCAATATGATCTCTGTCTCCACATATCCTTTGATTATCCCTACCGCAAATAAAATTGATTCATTTGGCGATGTTATGCCATTAAGTCCATTGGAGATAAATTATCAAGAAATTGTCTTGGCTTCAATCGTCGCTTTAGAAATTCATACTGTTTTCGGTATGAAACTAGACACTTACGTGCCATCTCCATGTCTTGGTTCTTGGGATTCTCTGGATTCTTTGAACAAGACTTTCTGGACCGACAAGAGTATCCTTGAGGTCATGTCTCTGGATGAAACTCCATGGAACGGTCTACATCATCGTTCTTCTTTTCTTCCTAGCCTCGATGAGATGCCTTCCTGTCTTGAAGCGTTTGTTTCTCATTATCCTACATCTCCACTTCAGACACCTATACTAGTACATGAAGTCTTGTCGGAGGGTAATATGGGGAACATCACTGCTACCATGCCTGTTGACATTTCCATTGAACCCGGAATTATCGAGAACATTCATATTCAGGTTTCCTATTTTCTAGATGAGATCAGGATTTATACTCAACTTTTTAAATAATTTTGAGATATTTTCACTTGGTCAAATGAGGAAGTGCCTAGTATCAATCCAACAATAGTGGTGCATGAGATTCTGACTTATCCTGGTGCTAAGCCTGTTCGACAACGACCTCGCCCTGTGCACCCTCGAAAGGCTACTGCTATCAAAGAAGAAGTGGAGGAGCTTTTAAAAGAAGGTTTTCTTATTCCATTGACGGATCGGGCATCCAATATCATCCATGTTGCCAAAAAGCAGGGCACAATCCGCGTTTGTGTTGATTACCACGATGTCAATCACGCATGTCCTATGGACAATTATCCTACTCCATTTATCGATCAAATCATCGACGAATGCGTTGGGAGTGATATTTTTTCGTTCATGGACAATTTTTCTGGGTATAACTAGATTAACATTTCACCCACGGATTAGCATAAAATGGCCTTCATCTATCCCTGGGAGACTTTCGCTTACAAAAATCTTCCTTTCGGTTTGAAGAATGCTGGCACTACCTTCCAACAAGTAATACCTTATGCATTTCACGACATCTAACACATTGTTTAGCCATACCTCGACGACTTACCAGCTCATTCTACTAAGCGTCATGACAATCCGAATCACTTAAGATCCATCTTTTTACAATGTCAGCATTACAATATCCATCTCAATCCACACAAGTGTGTGTTTTGTGTCAAATCTGGCCGACTCTTGGGTTTTGTGGTGTCTCACGAAGGTATCCAGATTGATCCTTTGAAAGTTGAATCCATTGTCAACCACCCCACCCCCCCCCCCCCCAACATCATTACTGCAACTGTAGAGCCTACAGGGAAAGGCTAATTTTCTCAGTCGATTTTTCCCTAATTACGCTGAACTTGCCAAGGGATTTACTCACTTACTCAAGAAGGGGATCCCTTTTATTTTGGATGAAGTTGCCTAGAAATCCTTCGATGCTCTAATGATCGTGTTGATCAGTTCTCATTTACTGCATCCCCCCAATTATTTTCGTGATTACTTCCTATACTTGGCTGCAACACATACTACTATTTCTATGGTGTTAGTTTAGGACGATGATGATGGCAACGAGCACATGGATTATTATTTGAGCCAGAATTTTCTTGATACTGAGTCTCGATATGCTCATGTCGAGAAGCTTGCCCTGGTGGTAGTTCATGTCGTCTAAATATTTTGACACTATATCCTTTTACAAAAAACCACAGTGATTTCTGATTGCAACCCCTTGACATATATACTGACTTGTCAGTTACTGGGGGGAAATAATCCAAATGGATCATTATCCTACAGGAGTTTGATTTGGAATTTACTGCTGCCAACTCAAAGAAATCTTGCGTCTTTGCTGAGTTGATATGTGCTCTTCTATCTGCAAGCACTTCAACTGATTTTACTGAGAAGATACCCAATGAAAATCTGTTTCTAATCAACACTCTCAACCCATCGTATGGAGATAATATTATGTATCTCCAAACCCAAACTTTCTAATCTAAGTTGTTCCAATCTGATCGACACCGCATTCGGGATCAGTCCCAACCCTATCGAATTCTTGGTGATACATTTTATCGGGTCGGTGTGGACTCTATTCTTTGTAGGTGTCTCACCCTTGAAGAGGTTGAGCGGGTCTTAAATGATTACCACTATGGTGCATGTGGTGGTCATATGTCTGCATATGCCATTGCTCAGAAAATTATCCATGGCAGTTATTTCTAGCCTTATATATTCAAAGATTGCATTCTAGCTATCCAAAAATGCCACGAATGCCAAATTTTCAACTGTAGGCATCGTGCCCCACCCGCACCCCTACACCCAATAATTACCATTGGCACATTTTCCAAATGGGGCATTGATTTCATGATCTGAGTTGTCCCGATCCGATCGACGCCGCATTTGGCATCAGTTCCAACCCTATCGGATCCTTGGTGATACATTGTATTGGGTCAGTGTGGACTCTACTCTGCGCAGGTCTCTCACCCTTGAAGAGGCTAAGTGGGTCTTAAATGATTTCCATTGTAGTGCATGTGGTGGTCATATGTTTGGATATGCCACTACTCATAAATTTTTCCATGGTGGTTATTTCTAGCCTTCTATCTTCAAAGATTGCATTCTAGCTGTCCAAAAATTCCATGAATGTCAGATATTCAACTGTAGGTAGCGCGTTCCACCCGCACCCCTACACCCAGTAATTACCATTGGCCCATTTTCCAAACGAGGCATTGATTTCATGACATGTAACCCTCGATTGGTCAGGGGACATGGTTATATTATCATCGCAATCAACTATTTTACTAAATGGGCCGAGGCGATGCCTACATACAATGTCGACGATATTCCTATTGCTCATTTCCTTTTTAACCACTTCATAGCACATTTTAGCATTCCTCAAACTATCATGACTGATCATGGATCACACTTTTGTTAACACATGATGACAGAGTTGATTGCTCAATTGGGCCTTCGACATGATAGCTCAATTCCTTATTATCCACAGGCCAATGACCATGTTGAAGCACTTAATAAACTTTTGATTACTATGCTTCAACGTACCATTGGGAAGCACAGAAAGGATTGGAATTTAATGCTATTCTAAGCTCTCTGGGCTTACAGAACTTCTACTAAGATAGCCACTGATTCACTCCATTCCATCTAGTGTATGGTTTAGAGGCAACTCTTCCAATTGAATGTGAAAAACCTTTGCTTAAGCTAGGAATTGAACTTCTTCCAAATACCTCACCCAAAGAGGAACGACTACTATATCTTGAGAGGCTTGACGAGACTCGTCGCATTGTTGTGATGGTCATTGAAGCTCAAAAGAAACAAGTCAAAGCTCATTTTGACCAAACCGTTTCTCCTCGCACTTTTGTTGAAGGCGACTTGATCCTTCTTTACGATCAAGTGAACGATAAATTGGAAGTAGGAAAGTTTGAACCCATGTGGAATGGTCCCTATATCATTAAGCATGTCTTACAAAAAGGTGCCTATGAGCTATGTGATTATGAGGGAAATGCATTGTCACAGCCCCGTAATGGGTTGTATCTCAAGAAGTATTATGCGTGAAATTCGTGCAATAACTTTTGTACATTAGTGTGTGCTTTTGATTTTTGGTGTGTTTGTTTGATTTGCAGACATGTTTTCTGCTTATTATGTGTTCCACTCGGTTTGCAGATGTCGTCAAGCCATTACGTTAGTTTTGCTGATGGAGCTTGCCGTAGCACATGGAACCTTTCTTCCACAGCATGGGTACTCGATGACCCTAATGGCGAGATAATTAACTTACAAGTTATCTACCTTTGTCGAACAACCAATAATATTGTTGAATATAGTGCAGTTATTGAACTCTTGTCAGAAGTAGTTGCTCTTGTCATTAGGGATTTAGCTGTCAAGTTGGATTCACAGCGCATTGTGTTACAATTAAACAATCATTACTTAGTGAGAAATCCACAAATATTGTGTATGTATCTACATGTTAGATTGCTAGAAATAAATTTTGATTTCATTACATATCAACATATTCCACATAATTTAAATACATTAACAGATGCATTAGCAAATTTTGTTTTTGATAGGCATTTGTGTCATTTATAAAATTGATCATGTTATGCCAGAGATTTTACATCAAAATATCAAAAAATAGAGTGTTTAGAGACACTTGGCTTTCAAAGACTACAAAATATGTAAAAGACTTAGATAAACTATCAGCATGCATGGTGCTCATGATAGCATGAGACCGCTCTGATCACTCAACCTAGTAGCCGACATAGTCTCGCGTAGAGACTCCTGTTGTGTGTCTCTGCCAACATAGTGGAACATTGTTAATAGTGGCATACTCTAGGAATCCTCGATTTATCGCCTCCATATTACGCACCATCTCAGCTACGGGGTCTGCCCCTTTCTCGTAGTTTGCAACAACTACCTGATGTGCAATTCACCATGCTATTCGCGGCATTCCAGGTGGTCTCTTTGGTCACACATATGCACATTTATCACAAGTTGAGTCTCAGCTAACACTTTTACAAAAAATCATAAAACTTGAAAAAATCCAAAAAAAAATTGCTTGCATCAGTCCACCATTTTCCTGGTGGTAGAGGTAGATCTGGATCCCATTTGAAATCTGTGCCAGCATAAGCGTAGTCGTCCACCACAAGTAGTTGGCATTCTAGCCAAATGAAATACCCCAAAGTGCCCAAAACATGACCATTATATAGTATACTTATCCATGTATACAACTTACATCCCTCCTTTAACTTTGCTTGGAAAATGTTTTGAGCTTTCCTTGAAGAAATAGCTCTTAAAACCCTAAAATGAGGGTCATCGCTTTGATGACGCTCAAAACCACGATGATCGCTTATTACACCATGTTTGACCCACGATGGAATCGCTCTGTTCCCTATCATACCCATGATGATCCCATAAAGATAATTTTCCCAAATAGGATGAGAAGCTTCGTGATATATAAGCTTCCAAAGCAGCAAGCTGGAGGTGATTTCAAATAGATGAGGTTGAATCCTCCTAAATTAACCTCTTTATCTTATCCCTATGAGCTACCTGCTTGAGATGTGGGCCTAATCCTATCTTTGGAGGAGTCCTAACTCCCTCTTCCAAACTATAAATTCCTCTTCTGCCATTCCCAAATGGTTGGTCTATGTCCATTTGCACCTCTATGCTGAGCTTGTGCTTAGAGGCTATTCATTAGACTTGGAGGAGTATTTAGAGAGTTTCTTGGCTTGGACTTGGATTACCACTCAAGGAGAGCCTTTCAACATCAAGGCTATGGTTGTAATCTCCCCTTTATTCTTTAAACAATATACATCTCTTGGTTCATCTTCCCAAAATATATATGTTCATGTATGTATTAGCTTGGCATTCCTTGATCAGTTAAGTAGGTTGTGATTGAATTTGCTATTGGTTTTGGTATGATTTGTTATCTCTTGATCACTTGTGCAAGTAAATAAGCACTAAAAGAAGCAGGAACAAGCCCATGACACAAGTGGTTTGAGGTTCTTAACAAAGGAAATCAGATTAGCATCAAAATGAGGTAGGTCATCTCTTTCGTTCTACTTTTCAATTATAACTTAGGAATATGTCTAGTTGATTGTCACTTCAGTTGCTACACCCACTCATTGGGCTATAAGGATCATCTCTGTCTGAAGAGAGGATTATCCTTGTCAACCCTTACCTTGGGTATTTCAAGCTAGGGGATCTCGAGATGTAGTTAGGGATTTTATTGAAGTTGGTACTTGGCATAGTACTTGTTTAGTACATACTATGTGTCCGTTGTTGGCTCTAGGTGAGCCTTTTTCCTTTGGTAATCATAGCCTAACTCAGAGGTGGCCCAGTACTAAAAGATTTATAGTCGTGTCGTCTATGTATAGGTGGAATATCTAAGTTTTGTAGCCACTTAGTCGATACTTACAAAGACAACTGTTCATGTGTCTTGTGTGATATTTAACTGGTGTAATTATCTTATTAGTTATTGTTATTAACTTATCAACATGTTGCACTTCAGTTATATGTGCCTAAGTCATTTGCATGATATTTCATGTTATTATACTTTCACATTTATATCATTTATGGGGCATTATTACCTACATCATTTATATTTATGTAGTCGATGGTTGGAGAAGTCCACATTTATCATTAGCAAGTAGTCATTGGGAAGTAGATCCCTTAGTACAATATATGGCAATTCACCCATATATTTAATTAATTGAATCAATTGATAATGCATAGGTGTTTGATGAGTGATGAATTCTCATGTCTAGTCATCTAGTTAGTTTTCCTCTTCATTCATTAGGTTAAGTCAACTTTTGGAGACAAATACCATAGGAAAGAATTAGTATCATAATGCAAATATTCATATAACATTGTTAATTGAGGTGCCCTATATAGACAATGGTGGATAGAAGGTTCTGGGTATACCATAATGTGATGTCAAAGTGTCAATTTTAGCATTGAGCCTGCATTGACTAGAGACGAAGCACAAAGGAAATTGTTAGAAACATGGTTGAAAATGTGTAGAAGCCTAAAATTAACCAAGTTTTAGATTACCAAGATGACCATGGAGAGTTGGAGCAAACATATGGTCAACTGTATCAACTTCCTAGTCAATTTGTGCATTATAGTGATCAACTAGCATTATGGTGGTAAATTCCATCAACATTCAACTAATTCAACTACCATTTCAAGTCATATCTATATTGGAATAACATAGTCTATCAGTATATTCAATCAGATAATAAATTTGATAGTCAACTCAATTGATAGTTGATTGGTTACTTGACTCGAATGATGGCCAACTAGTTAGTTAACTCAAACAATGGTTGAATAGTTAGTCGTCCTGACTAATGGTTGACAGATTAGTTAGCCCAACTAACAGTACACTTATTAGTTACTCAACCAATGATTGTCTAGTTCATTAATCTAACCAATGGTTTACTAGAATATTACATTGGTTGAGTTTAACATGATGGTTAAATAACTCGACTATTTGGTCAACTCATGTTTGCAGTTTGTGATACCCCTGGCTTAATCCCCAAGCTGTAATGTATATATACAAGTGACACTCAATCCAATGAGCCAATACATGATATCTAGGCTAATGTGCCAGTTTATGTTGAGGCCAAAGCATCTATGTGTAAAATTGTGTTAGGCCTATGGGCAAATGTATAGATGTGATTTTAAGGTCAAAGTGCCTATTTGGCTAGCCTAGAGAACCTGTGTGCTAAAAGGCCAATGAGTCTAGTAGATGTATTATGTAAAAATATTGAGATTAATAAAATAACACCATGGTTACAAACCATGGGATAAGAAGAATATGAAGGGCCAGGACTCCACAAGAGGGAAAAGTGGGGGTGTGAAACTAAGACATGGTTCTTAAGCCAAATAACTATTACCAATATAATATTCGTAACTTAACTTTATGGGATTATGTTAAAATATATAGGAAAATTATAATATATATTAATGCGATATTAGTTATCCTAAGCTATAAATAAAAGGTAAATAAGGCATTGCACATTACCAATGCTACCATGAGACTAAAGTGTCTTCTCTAAGGAAAGCCATACAAGGACTAGCTACGCTAAGGATATTTGGTGGATCTAGGTACAAGTGCACTTCTCCTTAGGTTGCTTTGGGGAAGGAGAGAGCCCTAAAGAGAGAAGTGTAGGTGTAGGTGTCATCGTGTGGGGCTTGGAGGGTACCTGGAAGCTCCTGAGGGAAGCTAAAACTCCTAGTAGCCATAAGACTTGGAGATTCCCTAACTAGCCTAAGTTGGAAACCCTAGAAGGATAGTGGCACATCTCAATGGACTGTAGGTGCAAAAAAGAGAGTGCACTACCTTGGATTCAATAGATTGATGGAGGATGAGAGACTATAGGTTGGAATATCATTGAGGTTTTTCACCTTGAACTAGAATATTGTTAGGGTTTTTCACCCTCACCTTGTTTTTGTCTGGTAATTGTTGTGTACCATATCTAGATTTAGGAAATCCTTGTGTTGGTGGAGTCATGGCCCTAGCTTGGCGGTGACCCACTATTGAGAGAGTAGGAGTAGTAGAGTGTATGGCAAGGAGGAATGTATGAGGTCTACAACTAGTTGGTGCTCATTGAATGATAAGTGTTTTTAGTTATGCATTATTTTCCTTGCATGTTATGTATACTCTGAAATATATATATATATATATATATATATATATATATAGAGAGAGAGAGAGAGAGAGAGAGAGAGAGAGAGAGAGATATTACTTTATGGTTTATGTCTTTTATACCTATTTTTATTATGTTTGTATCATGTATGGTGATGGCATAGAGACACATCTCAACTACAATGTCCCTTAATTAGGTGGTTGGGTGTGTTACAAAGTGGTTGGATGTCTTACAAATTGCCTTATGCCATTTATTTCATCAATAAAAATATGTCCAAGGCTGAATTGAACTGTACTATGAATGAAAAAGAGCTCTTAGTTGTTGTCTATTCCTTGAATAAATTTAGACATTACATCACTGGTTACGAGACCTTTGTACACACTAACCATGCTGCTATTAAATATTTGATGAACAAGCTTGATGTGAATGCCAGAATTATTAGATGGTTGATTTTATTATAAATAGTTTGATCTAACTATCATTCATAAGCCTAGTAGAGAAAATGTAGTTGCAATTTTTTTGTCTAGATTTGTTTTACCTGCAAGTGAGGAGGAATGGTTGATGATCAGCTGCCAGATGAGAATTTATTTTCTATTTCAGTTCTCTCTCCATGGTTTGCTGACATATCCAACTACTTAGTGGTTTCACAGTTCCCTCCAAATTTGTCCTCCAAGAAAAAAAGCAGAATTATAAGAAAGAGCGCTCCATTCACTTAGATTGGGGGAATCTCTTCAAGTTATGCCCATATCAATTTTTAGGAGATGTGTCAGGGAGGAGGAAGTCTTTGACATCCTTTTGGTCTATCATGATGAGCCTTGTGGAGGCCACTTTGCAGCCAAGCGAACAACCTTCAAGGTACTGCAAGCTAGCTACTACTAGCCCACACTCCACCAAGATGCAAAAAGATACACCAGTTGATGTGACCAGTGCCAAAGAATGGGGAAACCTACTCCCAGCTATGAAATGCCTTTGCAACCTGAAGTGACTCTTGAGCCATTTCAAAAGTGCGGCATGGATTTCATTGGGCCCATTAATCCACCATCAGGGCAGAAAAAGTACATAATTGTGCATAGTGATTATTTGGCAAAGAGGGTTGAAACCAAGGTTGTCAAGGTAGAAACATAAGAGAAAGTGGTTGATTTCTTAAGGGAGAATGTATTTTACACATTTTGGTACCCTAGAGAGCTCTTCACTGATCAAGGAGCTCAATTCACGTCACACCTGGTTGAAAATATGTTGAGGCAGCATAAGATCAAACATAGGAAACCAACTGCTTATCATCCTCAGAACAATGGACAAGTAGAGGTTACCAACAAAGCATTGGAAGGTATTCTCACCAAGGTTGTGAGCAACATGAGAAAATATTGGGCTGACACACTAGTGGAGGCCACTCGGGCCTATAATACAACCTAGAAGACAACCACTCGCTTCACCCCAAATGACATGGTCTATGGGGAAAAGGCTCTAATGTCCATTGAGTTTGAGTACAACAATTTGAGAATGGCAACACAATTGGATTTGGATCTTAAAAAGGCATAACAAGAGAGGTTGCTACAGTTCAATAGTTTAGATGAATTCAGGATGCAGGCCCTCTTACACACAAAAGTTACTCAAGTAAAAAGGAAGGTTTGGCGTGACAAAAACATCATAGACAAATTTTTTCAAGAAGGTGATGGGGCTCTGTTATATGACTCAAGGTTCAAGGACTTTAAAAGCAAATTAATGACCAGGTGGTTATGCCCATATCTGATAGAAAAGTGCCATGATAATGGGGTTATGCAAATAAGGACCATTGATGAAGAAGGTATCCCCTTGCTTGTCAATGGATACAGATTGAAAGCCTATAAAAGACCTCTATCAAGGGATGAGTTCATCAGTACCATTAGTAAGGGAGTGAATGTGCTTGGAAGTGTCTCAACTTCCAACTCATGAAATTCTTGAAGACTGTTCTTATTTTTGAAAAAAATTGAAAAAAGGAAAAAAGAAAAGAAAAAACAACAAGGGACCTAGGTGAAAACCTCTATGAGGCACCTGAGGCCAACCTTTGGGTTGAAAATCTCCTTGAGGTAACCCAAGAGTGAAAAAAAGGAAAATAAAAATATCTCTGGGTGAAAACCTCCCTTGAGGTGCTTAGGGTAGGCAGACAGGTTGACAACCTCCTTTGACACAACCTATGTGTATTTCAAAAAAAAAGGAAAGAAAAAAAAGAAAAGAAAAAAGAAAAATGCAAAGGTAGGGACCTCAAACCTACCCACTAATAAAATTATGTGATTTTTGCAAGTTTTTAAAGGAAACAAAAGACTCAAATTTCAAGGGACAACAATCCAAGCATCACCCCATTATTCCTCCATTCACTTGATATCTCCCATACCTACTATGTATCCATCATCCATCCTCACTTCCAGGCATCAAAACCTAGTTTTTATGGAGTTTTCTCACTTCTACAGGGTTTCCTATAGTTGCTACAAGAGTTTCCTGTAGTAGTAGAGGATGTCGTGAAACACTATAGAAATGAAATTCCAATTGGAAAATGATGATGCATGCATTTTCTAGGTTGAAAGAAGGGACCATACACCTCACCACCGCTCACCCAACACTAGCTCATGATCATACCAACCTCTATGTCCATCAAAAACCACCCAGAAAAATAAAATAAAAATACAAAAAAATATAGAAAAAGAGAGTCCAAGGGTCATGCCATCATGGACATCACTCACCTACCACTGCATCTCCTCCATTTCCATCCTTCCACTCCTACATCACCACCCATTCCTCCTCCAAGTGAAAAAAAAAACCAAAAAAAATAATGAAAAAGGCAGTTATAAGATTTCTTGTAGTAACTACAGAAAACGTTGTAGCAACCCGTGTTCTCACAGCAATAGGTTCTCCATAAATTCTCCTTCAATACGCATGCAAGCAAAGAGCTCCAGCACACCTGCAAACACTATGACTCTTATCCAGATCTCAACAGCAGCAACAAAGACCAAACGCATGCACACGACAACAAAGAAGCCAACCACATCAATAGGAAGAAATTTACAAAAAAATGACCAAGGAAAATAACTTACCTGAACAAAAAGAAGCACAATAGAGTCACCCTTCAACATGCATCAACCAAGCGAAGGAAGGCATAGGTATGGCACCTCATCTGAATTATTCCCTAAGTATGATATCATAAAAGTGTAGGAATGTGAAAAAGTTCGATTTTATATGCTGGAGGTGGCTAGTTAACTTGGCCGCCCTCAGCATGAAAACAAAAAGTGAACTCCTAGTTAACATGACACGTGGAAATATCACATCAAGAAGAATGAGTTGAAAATGTGATCGATTTAAGTTGTGTGAGAGTGGGTGATGATTACGAGGGGAGGTTGCATGATAACTTATGGTGGGCCAACGGTCCCAAAGAGGAAACCTCGTACACTGCCAGCGAATACATCGCTCCAAGGAATTGACCATAAATAGCAAACATTCCAAACTCTCATGCACTATTTGTTCATTTCGAGATTTGAGAAGACCAGGACCACCTTGGAGAGCCATCGAGGAGGCAAACCTATTTCAGCCACCCTACATGAAACACAACTATATGAACAACTACAAGAAACATAGGGAGCTACATGAAACATTGGAAATTCAAAGAGAATGCTAAAAGGGGGTGCGTAGGATCTAGCTGCTAAAAAAATATCCTCATCCAAAGCATCACATTAACAGGTAGGTGGCCCATATCTCCTATGATTTGAATTGATAGTTAGGAACAAAAATATCTGAGTTTTCTTAAGTGATTATAGTGGGCCTCAGAGTTTTAAAAGAATTGTGAGCAATTTAAAAGTTGTGTGGAGATAGAAATAAATTGCATCCATCCACCACTATTATAAACTCTCAGTCACCTTAAACACTAAGGCTAGCCTACCAAACTCCATGCAGTCAACCAACCAGAAAAGAGACATGACAGGAGGGTTTAACATAAAGGACCCCACTATATAAGAATGCATTGCAAAGACAAAATCAATTGGATTGGTTTGAAACTCAATACATCCTTGCTATTGGGTATGCTAGAAGGTAGAAAGGAGGAAGAGGAAAGAAAGCAGTGGGAGGAAATAGAGAAAACTCCATCAATAGAGGCCTGGGATGTCAAAGAGGCCACAGAGCTATGAAAGATATGGGCATACTGACTAAGTTGCTCAGAGGATGAGAAACATTTTCAGTAGGGGATGATGATGAATATCATCAATAGGTAAATTATATGGGCCATAATGCCATTCTCCAGCTTATTAAAATCATCTTTTCTCACATTTCTTTACATATTTTATTATATTTTTCTTAGTGAGAAGGTGAGTTGTTATGTCATGTGGCCTAATGTGCATTAATTGCAGGATTTGCAGCAATTTTGAGCTAATTTAAGTGCCAAAACTAAAACTAGACAAGCAAGAGGGATTTTAGGAGATTGGGTCTCCCTCCTTAACTCTTCAATCACTCGAAGATTCCTCCACTATATCTCATTAGCTAGGAGTTACAAGCAACATATCCCACCGAATTCATTGGTAGCCAAGCTAGTGATAGTTGAAGACAAGTCAATCTCAAGTTTGGAAGCCAAGCCTCCCTAATTTTAAGGAAGTTGTTGGTAGCTTAAGTTGTATAAATAAGAAGGCCTGGGGCCTCATTAGGATTCAAATTTTTATTGTAGCCAAGAGGATATTTCGAGCTAAGATATTGTGATTGTTATTCTCATGTTATTTTTGACATTTTGGTGATAATAAAAAGGGTTTCTTTGATTCAACACTAAGTTGACTTAGAGCGTTGACGCTCTTGGGTTAGGGCCCAACCCTAGCAGCAAAGGTTACTCTTTTTGTATGTGTGTCCTTAGATTAGAATCATAGATTAGTTGTTGAAGTTCTCTATTTTGTTTAATTTACAAGTCTTTGAATAATTGGTTAGATTTGCTTCCATTAGTTGGAGAAGTAGATCATAAAATCTTGTGACAATGGCCTTATCCTCATCTCCCTCGTGGGATCATGGTTTGAGGGCCCCACTCTCACAACCAAAAAAACGAATTTATCTTTTCATTGTTACGTAGCTTAGGATTTCTTGTTGAGTAGATCGTTGTTAATGATTTCTTAAAAACACCTTCAATTGCTGTTTTGGTTGCTTGAGTTTGTTGTAGATTAGAAATCATTACATTCCATAGATTTAATCCATTAGCCATCAATAAATCAGTTTCTCGAATTCAACTCATCTTTTCCACGTTTACACAAAGTTGTGCACAAATGAAGAAATGAATATGTGTTGTTGCGGGAATTGCTAATCTACAGGGAGGAACCCACTACACCAGCCTCATCTAAGTATTTTCCAGCTCTCACCAAATCTTACCAATCACCAATTCATATTTTTGTTTTGTAGCCACCGTGGGAAACCACCTTGAGCAAATCCAACTATCTTGAAGAGTTGGGTTGATCATTGGGTAGTGTGCACCTTCCCCATATCTTATTCCACCATCATACACCTTCCCAACACTTCCTTTCACCTTCCTTACCTTCCTACAGCATTCAACTAAGTTTCCTATAGTAAACCAGGACATCCTATAGTACCTACAAAAAATCCAGTGGCAACTATAGGAAACACTGTAGCAACCTGTTTGAGATTGTTTTGGACAGAAATGATGATCAAAGCCTAGGGTAGGCCTTCAACTTGACCTCCATACGCTTCATTGCCATTTTTTATCAGTTTTCCCATACATTCCTCCCCTGCAAAAGATCACATTGTTTAGCTTAACATTTACATTTCTTAATTGAAAACCAAAAGACTCTTTTTCTACAATATTTAGCTAGTGCATGCATAAATAAGTCTTAAAAATGTTAGGATCATTTCCATGCTACTTAGTCCAGAGAACTAGATGACAGAATGCAAGGTTAAATTAAGTCTCTTCTGCAAGTAATGTGTGTTAATTCTTAGCTAGGTAATTTCATGTCATTTCATAGCACTTTCTATTCAATACTTTCATTTCCTTAACACCTCTCGTCTTCATATTCTTGATTATGAAGGAGTGCCTTTCAGGTGTCGTTGATGTCATAAGGTTGGACACCTGTATAAGGAATGTCCCCTTTTTGCCTCCAACTATGTATCCAAACCTCAACATGATAATATTGCAGTAGATAAGCCATCTGGATCTTAAGACAAGTGACCTACTAAAGTTGTCGGTCGTCCTCCAAAAACAAAATCTTAGCGGCATGGAATGTGCTCAGGACCTATTCGGCCTCCCTCTCCTTGCATCACCAAATCCCGTGCCGTGGCTGCAGGCCTCACTCTGGGTAATATTTCCTCTCCTCTCCCTTACTTTCATACCTTTGTTTCTGATTCTCATCTTATTGAATCATTATCTCATTATGTCTTATCATCTGCATATGTTCACCCCCTTCTATTTTTGCCCCTCTATATCCCCTTTGTGCACCTTCTCTGATACCCTCCCTACTATCCCTAATGCATCGCTTGCATCTCCCTCATCTGAGACATCTAATGATTCTCATCTGAGCCATCCACATCTCCTTCACTCCTTGGTCAAATCATCATCTGGTTATTTTTGCAAACTTGGTACTGTTCCCCCTCTGAAACCATCCAAATCTACCAGAGGCAGGCATTCTTACATATCCAAGGATATCCACCAAGTTGGTCTGGATGTATCTGAGGTAGACAAATCTCCATTGACAGGGTCCAAAGAGGTAATACCACCCTTCCCTCAGGTTCTCCATGAAGTGGCTCTCTTTTAATTGTCGCGAGTTGGCTAGTCCTACCCAAAAACTAGCCTTCTAGGGACTCCTCGAACTTTAGAGAGTGGATATCATTTTCCTTCAAGAAACCCTCAGACATATTGACTAGATTATCCCTTCCATAGAAGCCCTAGTATTTGGATGGAATTTTCATGCATTAGATGTTTGTGGACGATCTAGTCGTATTGCTTTTCGTTACAATCCTAGGGCAGTCAACCTACTTAATATTTGGGGAGGTGATGGCTTAAGTGGGGCTGACATATTTTCTTGAGATCTTGGGAGGGATTTGAGATTGATTAATGTTTATGGTCCCTGTATTAATCGAGTTGCATATTGGGAAAAAATTATCAATTCTTCTTATATGCAAGCGGACAACATCATCTTGGGGGGAGATCTCAATTTCTCCATTGGACATGCGAAATCTTGGGGACAAAATGCACAAGTTGATCCAAATTTTGATTCCCTTAGCCTCCTTTTGGAAGATCACCACCTCATTGATATCCCTATGGCTCGGTCACACCCTACCTTGCAAAACAAAAGAATTGGAGACACTTTGCTTGCCAGAAGACTAGATCGCTTCCTCATAAAAGAAGATCTTCTTGGAAGTCTCTCCTTGTACAGGCAATGGGTGGGATTGGGAGGATTATCATACCACTCTCCTATCTACCTTGAGATTGCAAGTGTAGCTCAGAAGCCAAAAGCCCCATTTAAGCTTATTTCGACCAGGTTCAAGGATGAGGAAAACACCAAAATGGTCTCTGATTTTGGAAATCTCTTCCACCCACTCTCGGTCAGTCTCACACTGAATGTTTTGCTAAAAAGATTCTTTGCCTTAAGCGTAAAACAATTGAATGGGCTAGAGTTAAAAGGGCGAGGGAAGATCTCATTGTCAACAATATTGAACATGAGCTAGCTAATTTGGTAGAAGTGGATGGAAGGGGATTTGATTATGTTGAAGCTAAAGAATGCCTCACCAACCTTGAAGCAGAGAGAACCAGAATTCTTAAGGACAGAGAAGAAACCTGGAGACTTAGGAGTTGAGCCATATGGTTACAATCTGGGGATGAAAACACTAAGTTTTACCATCAATTTTCGAATGGTCATCGGGCCATCAATATGATTTGGCACTTGGAGAATGATATTGGTCATCGGTTACAATCCTTCAACCAATTGGCCAACCTCAGTGCATCACATTTCAATTAGCTCTTTAAGGCACCTCAGGAAGCTACTCTCGCTAAGATTAGCACAGTAGATGGATTGTTCCCTAGATTTTTCGACCAGGAAGTTGCAGAGGATCTCATCAAGCTTGTATCTATGGGAGAGTTGGAAGGTACTCTTAAATGGTTCAAGAAAGATAAGAGCCTTGGGTCAGATAGTTGGCTAGCTGAATTTTATCTAGCCTTCTCTAAATTGCTACGGAATGATCTGCTTCAAGTCATTGAAGAATTTCGGGTCAGGTCATATGTATGATGCCTTTAACTCAACCTTCATTGCCCTTATCCACAAATCTGACTCCCCTCAGACCTTCAATGACTTCAGGCCTATTTCTCTATGCAATTGCATATACAAGATCATTTCCAAAATCATTGCAAACCGCCTAAAGCCTATTTTATCTTACCACATCTCTTCAAAACAATTTGCCTTCCTTAATCATCATCATATCCATGAAGTCGTTGGCACTGCACAGGGGGTTCTTCATTTTATCAAGATCAAGAGGCTAAAAGGTATGATCCTCAATATTGACTTAGCAAAGGCATTTGATCAAACTAGTTGGCTATATTTGAGAATGATCTTAACTCATCTAGGTTTCCCTATAGCCTTCATTAACTGGATCATGTGCTGCATTTCCAATGTCTCTTATAGTGTTCTTATCAATGGTTTTGCCTCTATTTTTTCATGTTGAGCGAGCTCTTAGACAAGGTTGTCTACTCTCTCCCCTTCCTTTTCTATTATTCATGGAAGTTTTGAATCAACTCATCTCTGAGGAAAGAAGACTAACCAGACTATAGGGTATCAAAATTACCAATAGATAAACCATATCTCACCTGCTCTTTGCAGATGATGTCCTAGTTTTCCTTAATGGATAGATTGACGACTCATATGTATTTTTTTCTGTCCTCAAGTCCTTCTGCCTTGCTACTAGAATGGAGTGCAATCAATAAAAACTGACTCTGACTACTATTGGATGCTCCCAATATGAATTACACTTTTCCCAGCAGATATTTCCCTTCCCTATTCTCCCCTTTGAAGATGTTCTCAAATACCTTGGATTTCGACTCAGTCCCATTCACTACAAAATCGCTGATTGGATATGGCTAGTGGCTAAGATTTAAAGGAGACTGAATATCTGGCACCATAGATGGCTATCTACGGTTGGACGCCTCACTCTTATTACATTTGCTATCAAAGCAACACTGGTGTACTGGATGTCCTTGGCTTGGATTCCAAGGGGCATTTTGTCTAGAATACAATAGTTGTGTTGTAGATTCTTATGGAGGGGAAAATAAGGACATACTTATGCTTGGGTCAGAGAGGATCACATCGCCCTTCCTAAGAAACGGGGAAGATGGGGCATGAAAAACCTTGATTCCTTTGAAAAAGCACTAGCTACCAAAATGGGATGGAAAGTTCTCACTACAAAGAAATTATGGACCAAAGTAGTCATACATAAATATATCTATCCACTCTACCTCCTTGATTGGATCAGGCGCCCTTCATGGAACAGATCTAACACTATTTTGAACTCTATATCTTACATTTGTGACGGATTGGCCTGGAGGATTAGAACTAGAAACTTGGACTGGCGTAATGAATGGGACTCCTACACTAATGCTCTCTCTGAATCACATGTTCGGATCACAGATGATGAGGATGAGCTCATTTGGGTACATGCACAACATGGTTCCTATTCTCCAAAGGAAGGTTATCCCATAATTTTCTCTGATCATAAGCCCCCTGTTATTGACTGGTGGTGGCGCGCACTCTGGAAGTTAAAGGCTCCTCCAAGAGCAAAATTATTCATGTGGTGTATCCTTCGTAATAAAGCTCCCACTGGGGATAACTTACATAGGTGCTCATTCCAAGGACCAATCTGGTGCATCCTCTTTCAACATGCTGCAGAATCAAGTGAACATCTATTTCTTCATTGCTCTATCACCACATCTTTCTAGAATCATGTTCTTTCAACATTACCCTTATCCAACAAATGGCAAGGAACAAACATCTTGGAGGCTTGGTAATCATGGTGGTCTACTACACTTCCCATCAAAATCAGGAACCGCCCCTTCCTGATATGTTGTTGCATATGGTTGCACAAGAACAAGCTCATATTCAAGGGCATCACTGCTCAATGGATACAAGCTTCAGCTCATCATATCTAAATTTATAGCAGTATTTTGAAGGATGATCGCCCACATCCACCCCACACTATTATTTTAGAAACTATTGATAGAAAATTATCATGGGCATATTTTGATGGATCAACTTAGCAGAATGGCTGTGGAGGAGAAGTGCTCCTTCATCTCATTGACAATCATTTTTTCAAAATACAGATGGGTCTGGGAGAAGGAACAAACAATTATGCTGAGCATATTACCCTCTGTCATTTGTTACACTTTGCACTTGAGAAGGGATGTAGACACACTGAGATTTTTGGCGAATCCAAACGCATCATAAATTGGTTTAATGAACAATTTGTCTGTCACATTCACTCTCTAGAATATATTGGATGAGGCTTTGCTAATGAAATCACATTTTGACACTATCGCTTGTCATCACATCTACGCAACCAGATTTCTAACAGACTATCCAAGGAGGTCGTGTTCAAAGTGTTTATATTTTTATCAGACTTATATATAATTATATTATATTAATATAATATATATTATTATATATATTATTATATTAGACATGTAAAAATTGTATTTAACTTATCAGTCTCAATCTGGGATTGATTTTGATACTTTTATCACATTGTGGCGGCAATAACCACCCTGTTTTGCATAGCTTCCTGAAGGATCATACAATAGGCAATTTTCAACAATCCTAATGAAAAATTGTGACTTTTCCACAAAAAAATTGTCATAGCTACATAATTCATATGATGGTTTTATGTTTTCAATATGTATATAATTATTATATACTATTATATATATATATATATATATTAGACATGTAAATTTGTATTTAACTTATCAGTGTCCCATCTTGGGATTGATTTTTGATAGTTTATCACATTGTGGCAATAACCACCTTGTTTTGCATATGCTTCCTGAAGCATCTACAATAGGCAATTTTCAATATCCTAATGAAAATTGTGACTTTCCCCTCCACAAAAAAATTGTGTAGCTACATAATCATATAGAGTTTCACTTATTGTTATTGATGAATTAATACAAAACACCAAATTCTGCTACATTAAATTAAGACACCTGCCAATATTTCCTTTGAATTACCTTAGAATTAAGAATAAAACAACAAAAGTTTCATCCAAGTATTTCTTATTCATCATTTGCAAAATTCATTACCAAAATTTATTGGGAAGTGAAAATAAAAAGATTAAACCATGATTCAAATTTGTCTAAATCTAATTTATCTCCTAATGAAAATCTCCACTACTTGTCATACATAAAGGTATGACACACTACTTTGGAAAAGGAAAAATGTAGAACATCCATGAAATAATGATGGGTATGTTAGATTTTAGAGGTACTAGCAAATATTCCAATCTATTAAACATAAAATATGATAAAAAAAGATTTTAGGCTAGGTATGCCAAAATCCAACACTACTTTATACAATGTGTAGTTACATAAGCATATACAATTTCACTTATTGTTAGTGATGAAAGTTCTAAATTAACAATCTTTGCTTGCTTGTACTCCCATCACCAAGTCTAGGTCACAATGGTCTTGTGACTAACCTTTAGTTTCAATATCCACATGTCACAATGGACCTATTCATGACATTTCAAATCATGATCCATCTCATTGGAAAGCTAACCCCTCCATCCCTCTAGTTGTCTTGCACAATTTGATATTTTTATCAATACATTGTTTTGCAATATTTTTTAAACCTCCCCACCCCTAACTTGATATATAAGGCTTTAAGAATTGATAGATGATTTGTCACATTGAAAGTTTTGCAATACTATTCTAAACTAATAAAAATAATTACAATTTAGAGGTGATATATTCCATATATATGTCACATTGAAAATTCGGCAATGCACTTTTAAGATATACAAATAAAAATTCATAAAAGCCGTGCAATGTTCATATCTCAGGTCCATATAAAATAAAACATATAATGACACCCAAATATTAGAGTTATACATATTTCATATAATTGTTGTCCAATCTATCTTCATATATCTTGCCTATTCAAAACATACATTTATTTATCCAATATCATACCATTGTTTTGAATAAAATCTTCAGAATTCCAAATGTTTATAATAAACCATATATCTATTTGTTAGATTTTCACTATATTCACTCTACATATTCAAAAACTTTTGAGAGTTATGTTCATGTTACCATGTTAAAATAGCTATTTTTTAGCATAAATTTAAAAATAATACTAATGATGATGATTTATAAATATTTGATATTTAATTTATGAATTTGTAATAATTACACCATCATGTATTTAAAAATAAAAATAAAAAAATTAAGCAATTCTGGAGAAATGTTCACTTGTAGCTGTTTTCATAAGTTATTAAAAGTGTAATTAAAAAATGTGAGAACTGAATTGATAGATGAGATATGTAATGCCAGAACTTCATTCATATTATAATTCATGCCAGTGAAGGGTATATATTGTAGATTCAGTAAAGGAAAATACAGGATAGGCTGAACTTTTAGTTATTTGATTCAATGCTAAATTGTAATTCAGAACTCTAAGCACCAAAATAACAATAGAATTTCGAAAGTTAAACTGTTTTCAGAAAACTTGTATCTAAACACTTGGATTTATATCCACAGACAGGCATTGCCCTTTCAAACAAATTATCAAAGCTTTGATGTAATGGAGGCTGCTGATCAACATTTTTCCTGTATCTCAGTTATTCCCAGTGCCTTGAACTTTAATCCCAGAAAGACTTCAAAGTTAATGTCAATTTAAGAAGTTGAAGGGTGAAAATTTTTCCTCTAGATTGGTGGCATTGAAAAATGCCGTTGGTGGCATTGAAAAATGCAGTTAGAAGATTGGTGGCATTGAAAAATGCCACTGGAAGATTATGGGGCAGACATCAATAGATATTGATTATCAATGCCCAAAGGGAAGGAGGAGCTACAATGAGGCAATTGTCAGTAAAGAAAGAAAAACAATAAAATGAGATTACAAGACAATTCATGCATAAAAGATAATAAGATGAAGCCCAGATAGTATCAAGCAGAGACACTTACCAATTCAGTTGTGCTGGAAAATTGTAGTGCAACTAGCTAAGTACAGAATGGATAACAAAAGAGCGTACATTAAGATCTTGAGATTAAAAAAATGCAATTGACAAACCATGCTGCTCTTCTCTGTATGAACCCATTCTCGAACATCTTAGAATGCTGGCAAGATCCCATGTTCCTTAAAGGCACCTTGAACGATCTTCTGTGACATGTGTAGTAAAGAGAAACAATTCATAGTGTTAGACAAATGCTATGGCAGTGATAAGTATAGGAATGCATAACAAATTAAACAGTATCTTGCAAACTCAAAATGTCTCTCATTTAATAAATTCTGCAACATTAGATTGAAATACTTCACAATGTGTCATTTAGCCTTTAAAACTAGAGATAAAACCTTGAATTTTATCTTGATTATTCCACTGATTCTTCACCGACCTCATTTGCAGATTACATCTCATTGATCCAATTTTAATTGTTGACTAAATGGATTAAAAAAATATTGCTAGACATCTGGTAAATGGTAATATTGAGTATCAAGCAGCCGTATATAATAAATTATAAATCATCTGCAAATTCTGAATAAATCTGACCAACTGAATGCTGCCAGTATATCTATCAGTATTTCCTTTAAATTACCTTGGAAGGTAATTTAAGAACAGGCAAAGACAGTTTCATCTGATTATTTCTTGTTCATCATTAACCGAATTGTTCATTGTTAACCAAATTCATTACCAAAATTTACTGGGGACGTGAAAATGAAAAAAAGAAACCATGATTGAAATTTCAACTTAATTTGATTTGATGGCATTGGTAACCTGTAATATCTGGTAAGAAAGGTATTGCAAAACACATTTGGAAAGAAAAAATGGCAACATCCATGAAATAGTAGAGATGGGTATGCTTAAATCAGAGGTACCTGCAAACATTCTAATTAGCTGAACGTAGAGTATAAAAAATAATTGTGTAATGCAAGCCAAAATATGGCAAGAATCCAGCGGGAACCAGATGGAGGAGTCGCAACAACAACAAAAACCATCAAAATTTCATAGAAAAATACAGGCACAGGATGGCTATCGAACAAAGAAAAAATGCCAGAACTTAACCGATTTGAAATGCAAAGGAATACAAGATAAGAATGACTGGTCTCTCCAACAGCGCAATAATAGATGCCAGTAACCATAGGCAAGATATAATGACCAGATAGTGCCAATGAGCGTGAACAATTTTGACTAGCATTCAAGATGTGTTTGGCAACATATGGCAATCATGATTGATCAGGAAGACAGTTTCATGAGAGCAGAGGAACACAGAATATAATGGCTCATCAGTTAAACAGCCCAATAACATAACTGGAGGCAAGAGATGATCACTGGATACAAGAAGCAGAAACAATTTCCACAAAAAATCAAGATTTGTTTGGAGACAGAGGACAAAGATTATTGCTGAGGCCAGCAGTTCCATGAGAGCGAAGGTTTAAAATCCATGGACATGACCTCACAACAGGGATGCAACACAAGATGCCCGTATTGCCTGTCCTGGCAGGACATGAGAAGCTCTCAATTTATTGTCTGCTTATTTAAGGATTTAGTCAGTTCAGTGCAGTCAATATTTTTTAATGTTAGAATTGTAGCCACATATGTGATTAGTTACTCTGATTAATATCAATATCCTATCAGAATTCACACGTGACAAGAATTGCATGATGGGATAGTGTACCATATTACAAAAATAAAATATACAGGGCATAAAAATATAGATATAAGTTCCTTACAGCTAATGAACAAAATAAATAATTCAAGCATTACCTGCAACATTGAGCATCCCCTCATTATCATTCCATGTGTAGAAGCATGGAGGCCTTTTTATAGTTGTGAATCAGATGCTTGCTAACAGCCATAATTATCATTTTTGGAACCGTCTTTGAAGCTCCAAAGACTTGCTAAAACCATTTTAAAGCTTATCACGCAGCTGAAGAAATGGATCATTGTCTCACAAAGCTGTTGCTAGTTACTCTGATTAATATCAATATCCTATCAGAATTCACACATGTGACAAGAATTGCATGATGGGATCGTGTACCATATTACAAAAATAAAATATACAGGAGCTAAAAATATAGATATAAGTTCCTTACAGCTAATGAACAAAATAAATAATTCAAGCATTACCTGCAACATTGAGCATCCCCTCATCATCATGCCATGTGTAGAAGCATGGAGGCCTTTTTATAGTTGTGAATCAGATGCTTGCTAACAGCCATAAAGTATCATTTTTGGAACCGTCTTTGAAGCTCCAAAGACTTGCTAAAACCACTTTAAATCTTATCACGCAGCTGAAGAAATGGATCATTGTCTCACAAGGCTGTTGCGACATCGTTCCATCAGGGTCCACAATAGATAAAATACACACTTCATGCTAGAGAACAGAACTATAGAGCGCCTGCAAAAGACCTTTGCAAGCAGAAAATAAAACATCTAATTACGACCTTGAGTTGAACATCCGCTCTGATTCCATGAATCTGGACAAATACTTAGCGGATGTGAGCGTGAAACTTGCTGAAAGCCCCTCTATACACAATTCATGCAATTAGTACAAACTAAGAAATTATAATATATTACAAAGAAGAAATTGGAATGTGCTACATGAAAATCCAATAGAACTATAGAGTGCCTGCAAAAGAGCTTTGTAAACAAAAAAAAACACATCTAATTAGTACCTTCAGTTGAACATCCATCCTGATTCCATGAAATTTGACAGATACTTCTTAGCGGATGTGCATATGAAACATGTTGAAAGCCCCTTTTGTATCTTTAGTCTTAGTCTTCTTTGAGGCATCAGGAGCCCCAAAAACTTGCCAAAACTTGAGTGTTTCATCTGCTGCAGCTGATGCAACTGTGTACCCATCAGGACTCTGAAGAAGTAAAACAATGGTAAGGGTCGTTAGGACAAATTTAAAGGGAAAACATGGATTGCATGCATAAGTACTCATAAAAAGCATGAATTTTCATACCTGTGCCATATGAAGAACTCTAGCAGTATGCCCTGTAAGTTCAGTAATTTTCACCATGGATGGGTATTTCCATAAGGTTAACTGGTTCTGATTTAGCCCATGGGAACTCAATAACTCACGCTCATGTCTATTCCACAACAATGAACAGACCTGGGAATGGGTGTCGACGGTATTCAGGCAGGCACCTGTTTGAGTGTTCCAAAACTTTATAGAACCATCTGAAGTCCCTCCACCAGATGCCAAAAGATTGGTCTGGAAGGGGCACCATGCCAAGGCCTTGACTGCTGCACAATGTTCATCTAATTGGTGGAAGTATTGAGAGGACGGATTATGGGATGCCATGCTCTTGTCCCAAATATAGAGTAGATTGTCATTTCCCCCACTTGCAAGTTGTTGGCCGGAAGGAGACCATTTCAATCCACAAACCTCCTGGGTATGTCCTTTGTATGTTTGAACAATGTGGTCACGGGTGCGAACATCATGATTGATTATAATCCCATCCCGCCCACCTGTGGTGAGAATAGGACCATTCCAAGAAAGTGCACCAACACGGTCATGATGACCTTTCAAGGCTCTTAGCTGCAATTGTATCATGTCAAATTTAGAGATTGCCATTATATTAGAATGAGAAAACCTTGGAAGAGATAAACAGGTTTTATTTACCTTTTTATTAGATTGCGAATCCCATAACTGTACAACAGAATTATTCAACCCAACGGCAATTTGGCTCCCATCGGGTGCCCAACTAACGCTGGTAACGGGACCCTCTTCTTCATCTGCAATCAGAAGCTCAGATATAGAGCTATTAGAAGCATCCCACAAGTATACAGTGTTGCCCAGGGCTATGGACAAAACATTGGTGGAACTCCAATCCAATAGATTCAAGTAATAATCATCGAGAAGGTCGGGCGCATCCAGGGTTCTATCTGCAGACTGCAATCAAAATGGATAAGTTAAATTACTGGGTGAAGGAAGAAAGGCAAAGGACAATGGTCCTCAGATAGGCATATCCAGTGTACTAATAACAAAAACCCCAAATACAATGTAGTTTATCTGGTGTCAGAAGAGTATATCAATGCTTTTAAAAAACGAAATGGGATCATGGCTCGGTTTGTGAAGAAATTCTATGTAGTTCTAACACCATTATGTTAATAACTTTTTTTTAAGAAATTGGAATGGGTGTGGTAGCGAATTCAGCGTAGCAAATGAAAAAGAAAAGGAAAAATCTGTGTAAAACATTCCTCAAGATGGGATAATGTTGCAATGACAAATACGACCAAGGGCTTTGATTCAATAAAGAGTAAACATCAATAGAATTCAGGATCTGATTAGGGAATGTCTAGCGAAAATGACTATAATTTTTTTTTATGAAATCCAGGCCTTACCTGAGGAATATATCTGCGTGCTCTTCTAGAAATAGGGAGATTAGCCAACACATTTTCTTGTGAAGCTTGGGAAACAGTCGATGATTTTCCATTGAAAGAAAGGATTCTGCAAATGTTGTCAGCACCGGCATTCTTCAATAAAGTGGCTGCCATCTCCTTCTTGTATGCTTTTTTGGAAGGGAAGGGGGAAGGGGAGAGGGCATGGATATCGTTATTGTCTTTTTGCTTTTGCGTGACCATGAATCTAGCTACGTCCAAATCGATGGATCCTCTTGCCGGAATAAATCTATCGCTCTATGATAGCAAAAACAATAAAACCAAATCCTGATTCAGACTTCCAACTGAATCAGGATAACATGTTGCCCCCTAGCCACATTTCACTGTAATAAACCTAATTGGGGGAATGGCATGTTTACAGCATAGAAATTATCTGTAAAAAAAGGAGAGAATGCATACGCTGTGTTTATTCATTGAAGCACCCTGTTTCTGCAGAGGACGTAGACATCGCTTCTCTGTGGAATGCCTGTTGGCATTCATTGAACTGCAAGACGATTCCATTACTCCTACTCAAGTAAAATAACCAGACAAAACACAATATATGACAAACAATCAATGTGCCTAAATTTAAACTCGCAAAACCAAAAATCAAAAGTTGCAAAGGAATTTTAATTCTAAAAGCTAGGGTTCCTCAAAGAATGAGGATGTTTGGTTCTGCAAAACAAAACAAAAAAACAGTAGTTCCAAATGAATTCCAATTCTAAAAGCTTCGGTTCCTCAAAGTATGAGGACGTCTGGTTCTCCAAAAAGTTAGCTAGCGAGCCAAGTATCAGAAGCCCCTGGTGTCCTCTTGGCGTTCTCCTTGCCCAGGAGCAAAGCTATCTGCACAATCAGACAAACCAGGTCAATTGATGTGGCAGGAGGATGAGAGAAACTTTGAAGACGCTAAATAGTAACTAGTTTTATGCCAGGTCATAAAGCGAAACCAGTTTCTTATTCCGAACATTATTTGGGCCTCACAAGCCTCCAAACATTAGGCAAATTTGACTACATTAATATTTGATAATAATTTGTTAGGGTAATTATTATTGGAAACCTTAATGTATTAGGGTAATATTTCTTTGGAAAAACCTGTTATTCGCGGGATTTCTTCCTCAAATTTAGCTATGTCAATGTATGTATGCTTTTATTATTATTAAAAAATAAATATTTTTATTATTAATTTAGATTTTATATGGGCTTAATTTTAAATTTATTGAAAATAACTTTTATATTAAAAGATTGAAGTAAGTTTGGTATTAGAATAATATATAAAATTATTTTTTATTACATTTTTTTTAAATCCAAATAAATAAATTAATAACACAAAGCCCAAAGATATTGGATAATATTCTAAATTTGACTATTAGACTATTAATTTTTTTTAAAATAACTCAAATTTTCTTAAATAAAAATTATGAATTAATCAATATTTACAAATGATTATTCTCATTATATATAAAAACCATAATTATGATATATTTCACTATTTCAAAAATAATATAAATTAATAGAGAAAACAAACGTATGGTAGTGATGGAGGAACTGTAGGAGAAACGACGAACAAGATGGGGTTAGGGTTTTGTCTCGTACGTGCAACCTGCACAGCACCTCCAGCCGTCTGATTACGTTGTTGCACCTCACCGCCCTCCCGTACACCAGCCCCGTTTACTCACCATCCGCCCCCATTTGCATCGTTACGGTTACACCTCCATTCTTACGGCTTTGGTTTTTACCCTTACCCTCCTCCTCGACTAACCCCCATCTGTTACCCGGTCACTACAGTGACAAGTGACCTTGGATTCTGAAGGCAATTGGTGCGGGAATATTGCGACAGTTATGGAGGACCTAGTAGACTACTCGGAAGACCCACTAGCGGGTACCTCCATCTGGACAACTCCCCAAGTAAACCCAACAAGCAGCTACCATTACGACTGCAAATTCGCTCACATTGTTGCCTCGCTTCCCTCGATCTCAGGGCCCTTGTGCTCGGTGGCTACACTCTCAGAGGCCTCCCCTCCATTCCAGACCTCACTACTCAACCTTTGTCTCCTTCTACCCTAAATTTCGTGGATTGAACCCTAGATCCCAGTCTGGGCATCTCTTATAAGGGTATCTCATCTTTCCCTTTCTCCGCCGGCTCCTGCGCCTTCTTAGCGACGACCACCAGCGATCATGCCGCCTCTGATCCAGGGCACCTTATGTTGCCCTCTTTGGCCCCCCATCTGGGAATATTACAGAAGTCCCTCCCATCTCGGGGGTCTTTCCTTCTGAATCCCCCCTGGGCGTCCTTGCACCTGAGACTGACCTTACCCAAGGTACCCATCAGAATTCCATACCTAAAGAAGGAACTTGGAAAGTGAAGAAACAAAGGGTCCTGAAACTAAAAGCTTTGGAGGTATTCGTGAGTTTGGGTGAGGATTTCCAGTGGAGCGAGGCGATGGACACAGTCGAGCAAGTGCTAGTTGGAAGAGTCAAGGGTCGTTTCTACAACGCCACTAGATTGAATTAGTGGGCCACTGAGTTTTGGGGGCATCATCTAGCCGAACCACTGGTGGTTCAGACATTTGTTAAAGGATGGTTCGCGCTTTGTTTCGCCAGGGTAGAGCACACCAACTGGGTACTTTTAGTGGTTTGGCATATTGAACAAGCATTGGTGCTCCTTCGGAGGTGGACACCACTTTTCGACCCAGAAAGAGAACAACTTGGAGCAAGCCTGTAGGTTTTAACCCCGTACATAAATTACCTACATACGAATTCTAAATCATAGGAAAAATAAAAATGCGAGAGCATAACACATAAA
>APFE031108229.1:0-11964 GCA_000404065.3 Pinus taeda
GTGTATTATCAGTTGTATAATTTTTCCGAGTTGTACAGGTGGTGCAATGTAGTCAAAGAAGGGCCTATAGGGATTACACAATTCTAATTGGGAATTTCCCTAATTAATAGGGGGCTAATTCCCAAGGAAAAAATGCAATGAAATAGGAGCTTTCCAGGCAGCATAATTGGCTAAGTATTGGTCAGATTCAGCTTGTGAGGCAGTGATATAGATTGTACTTGTGGAGAGATTGTTTAGGTTGAACAAGCATTGTATTTTCTTCTCTATTTCCCGATCTAATGCAATATACATATAGGAAGGGTTTTTGAGCAGCAATTCTTCTCCTTAGATAAATCTATGAGCATATGTGATTTGAATCTTGTCTCATGCTTTTGTTATTTCTCGATCGATTAAATTGTTTCCGCTAATGAGTAGAGTAGATTCAAGTCTTTTGTTTTAGCATATTACATAAACAATTTGAATCTACAAGGAATTTCTACAAATTTTAATTGTTATCTATGTAGCACTAGTTGGTGTTTGAATTTTGATATATTTATATGTGTGTCAATTGTCAACAATTCTGGTTTCCCTTGTGGCAGATTGCAACAAGTCTCAGTCTAAACAATGATCTCTATTTTTGTATGATGATATTTTGAAGCAATAGAAAATTCTTTATATATATAATAATAATAATATATATATAATATATATATAGATATATATATATATTATATATATAATATATATATATATATAATCAATATATATCATTATATCTAATTGTTGAAATTTACAATACTTATTTATAATATGAAATAGTATAATAAACCACAATATATGGTGAAAGATATTTTCTTGTGGAGGATAATAATATTCTTCTCAACTTTACAAACTTCACAATTAACTAAAACATCAAACATTTGATAATAAGAATCTATGAAGTATAAATCATTTGGTTTTTGTGAGGTTTAGTTACCATTAGGTTACCGGTTCAAATCTCATAGGGAGGTGTTAAGGGTGGCATCCACTTGTTGAGGATAAAAATTATCCCATGAGGCATCTCCATAGGTGAGAAGATCATTCTTCCATCCAACATTGAGATTGGCCCCCGCGTAATCTCAACTTAATTGAAAAAAAAAAAAAACAAAACAAAACTAAAACAAACTCATAATTGGAGTGTAATATCTACAAATACAAAACTTATCCCTTTAATTTTTACTAGTACCATAATAGTAAATGTTCTTCGAACTGAGATTTAACTATGCTACTACTATATTATATTTCTGCACTAAATTGTCACATCTACTTTCTCCAATAACTTACAAGTTCTACACCTATCTACTTTACTTAAACTTAAGAATTATAATGATATAAAGTTTTAATTTCTCTTTACTTGTATTCAAAAGAGTATTTAAAACCAAATCACACATTATTCACAAGCCCTCATTATCATTTTGTTAACTATGAAAATCTACATGCTAAAAAACCAAATTTATACCTTATCATTTATAATTGAAAGTATTTACATATTTTAAAATACACATACAATTTTCCCATGGGGGTAGTTCAAATGACAATTGTCATGTTAGGAAATATAATGTAAATCATGAGATTCAAGGTTCAAATCCCCCATGGGTGAGACCAACAAACAAAAAGAAAATATACATATAATTTATGTTGTAATGATTATCGACTTAAATATAATATTTATTTTTTCAGATGGAGAACATCAACAATCATGTTTTTTGCTCTACACTTATGGATTCTTGTATTTTTTTTTTGTCACACCCATTACATGGGGGAGGCACTATGTTTTCCATGATTGAGCGGGTTGGCCCCCTACTACTTCAAGGATGTTCTTAATAGTTCCCAAGTTACCATATGTCATAATTCCACCAAAATGCCAAATGAAAAGATCCCTACAACCTCTACCAAGGTGCTAACAAACAAGGAGCTCATCCAACCACAATAGTGGGCCTTAGACTTCAAGAAAAACATGGGAGGGTGTTTAAATAAATCATGTGACTCTCCAAGCTATGTATTCACGTCGAGACATGTTCGAGGTAGAGTCCAATACATAATGGACCATGCCATTGTCTGCAAATTTTTTAAGCATGTGGCTATCAGAAGCATTACTAAAATGGTGGATCAAGACCCATTAGAAGCTCAAAAGAGTTGTCAACCTCAAGTTAGGCACAAAAGTCCTTTTCATTGTTATTTTCTCTTGTGTAGAAGATAGAGAGTCCATTTTGCACTTAGGCCCATATTTTTTTGAGCTTTACTTAAATGTATATTCAAAATTGATCTATAAACTACCATGGATATTACAATGGAACAATTCATAATAATAGATCTTATAATATTATACAATCTTTTACTGTGAGTGTTTTATTATCGATTGCAAATTCAATTTTACTAGTTTAATACAAAAATTAATTAAACAAGTTAAAATTTAAATGAAATACATAGCAAATAACACACCATTTACACAATGGCAACAAGATGTACCCTAGTAAGACCCAATACAAGAAAAACCTAACTAGAAGGTTCTTTACTCTTGTATTCTTTGTTATGAAATGAAAATATAAAGAAAGGGTCTATCACTATGGAGTTGCAATGGACACTTCTACAAGATCTTTTACTTCCTCTATTATGCTTCAGCATTAGACTCTCAATGCCCTTCTCTTCTTTGGAACAATACTCAATACAATAAGAATGGAAGCCTTTCCTTTCCTAGTGGCCTAATGTTTAACATAGCCTAATAGTCAGTTGAAGGTTAGGGTTAGGGTTTTTGGATGCATCAACCTCTAATTAATGTTAGGTTTTGAGACATTATAAAATATTCTAGATGGTTCACACATGACTAGCTCCACATGTGTGAGTAATGTGAGCTCACATGGTGTCCACTCAATACCATGGTGGTCAATGAGATAAGTAAATTTGTGGGCAACATGACTTCTGCATATGAACAATATTTAAGGTGATGTAATGTCCCCTCCCAATTGATAGAAGCGTGACAGGTTTGAAGTAATATCCTATCAAGATCCCACGGGCTATTGACAGAAAAAAGGGGGTCAACAAAATAAATTAATATATAATTAAATAAAGGTGGTAAAAGTCAATTTATAAAAACAAATTGATCCATAATTTTTTCTTAACATCCATGGTTTTTGAAGGAGGAAAATGTTATAAAAAGGAAAAGGAGACTCAAAGTGGGGGATAGGTGAGGAATTATTTTGTGAATTGACAAGGAGGTCAAACAACTTACTAAGTGAGGGAGAAACCCTTAATATTTCCCAGTTTCAGTGTTGGAACATACACCCTACCTGGTGGAGATTGATTTCAATGATTGTAAATCCACCCTAGCTAATCATTTGTGATATTTGTAAGGAGATTGATTTGATCCATTAGGAGGTATAATTGACTATTCAAGGGGAGGGCCAGAATTATTATGCAAAGGTGATCGATTTCTAGTGGGAAGGAAGCTAAAATACTCAATTTAGGGAGGTCAAATTGCATATCTTGTTGAGGACAAATTTGTTGTTCCTCAGGAGACCGAATCAGCTAAATTTATGAAGGAAAAGAATCATATTCTCTAGGGCCCGAATTATTGTTAAATTTATAGGGTTATTAAGGGTTAATTTTCAAGTCATAGCAAGGTCGAATTATTTGAGCAAATTTTTTCTTCATTGGAGGACGAGTTGCTAATTGTGAAGGAGATTGAGATAAGTTGTGGGAAGATAATTGCTATCTTCAGAAGGCTAAGAACATGTTATTTGGAGGGTCGAATCAACGATCTTCTTAAAGGCCAAATCAGTCTTCTTCAAGGAGTCAAACTAACCATCAACAAAGCAGTTGAGCTACCCAAATTTTTGAGGTTGAACTTGTATCTTCAAAGGAGGGTCGAAATGATATTTATCAAAGGACCGAATCACTTTGATAAGGAGGCTCGAATTTCCTGTTGTAGAAAGGCTGAAATACTTTATTGAAGGCCACATTATAAATGTGTTCAAGGGAAAGAATTTTCAAGAGTCTATCCACCATGTTTTGTCTCAAGAATTTATGTAAAAAAATCCTCCATAAATGATCCAGGTGGCTCTAGGAATGACTCAGAATCCAAAAATAGCTCAAACAAAAAGTTTCCCGGTTGACGTGAAACCAGGATCAGATCGTTGTGCTCATCATCCTAATTCCAAAAGCATGAACGACACTCAAATTCGATTTCGTATGCTCAATATATTCATGGTCAACGTTTTGGTCAAACTTAGACAAGTGGCAGTCACTAACGAGGCAATAATTTGGCAGAGTCTCGGCGTACGCAATCCGGCCACCAGAACGGGAGAATTTGTCGCCTCTTTAATTTTCCCAGTGACCCTTACAAGTTAGTCAACGAAAATGAGAGGGTTGGTTTAAATAAAATAAAAATATATATATAATTTTGGGGTGGCAGGTCGCCACCCTCACCACCCCCCAATGGTCCAACACATTATTATATATGTCAAAACGCGTGGTGGATGGGCCACCCACTGTAAACTTGCCCCCACCAACCAACTTCATATGATGTACCATTAAACAATGCCAACACCAGCGGGATTCGAACCCACCCGTCGAGTTGGTCGGCCCACCCACAGGCAATCCCACACTAACCAACCACCGAACATTTTGTACAAACAAACCACTCCAATGCCAACGGTTAAGTCATCGACTGTTTATGGTAACTGCCACCTATTTGCAATGTTAATGTGCCTATTTTTTTTTAATAAAAACAAACATTGTTATAATGGGGGGGAGGCCCGCAATTTTGACCCCGGAGCCTTCATCCCCCAACTTTGCCTCCTAATTGTTACACCAAGTGGGTTCTCATTGTTATTTCCACCCCAAACATTATATTTAACCCTTCATTTGCCCATTCGAACCATCGGAGGACTGAGAATGAGTGGAGACAGAACCGCTCTGGGAACCTAGAGATGGAACCATGTGGCATGAATTTCGAGATAGAGGAATATTCTACAAGAATCTTTTCAGAGAATCTTTTTTATGCTTGTGAGGAATCTTTGAGATTCCCTAGAGGGTGATTTTTCATAGTGACGGAAACATGCCAAATTTATACTCAAAAGAACCAGAATTTCAGAGGGAATGCGTTGGTGTGGTCCATTTCCCCATCTATGCAGCAGAAATTCAGGAAACCAACAACAAGGAATCTTTGCAGAATCTAATATTCCTTTGGAGGTTGATTTTTGACAAAGGCGGAATGATGTCGAATCTATAGTCATTTTTCACATAATTTCACAAGGAGTGAAGTGGTGTGCTCAGAATTTTCATGCAAGCAGCGAATTTTTCAGCCATCTCTAGGAAGGAATCTTTATGGGAATCTTTGAGATTCCTGAGGGTGCAGAATTTGACAGTGTCAGAAATAGGAAAAGTTCATAGTTGTTTGACACAATTTTGCGCCATGAATTCAACGGTGCAGTCCATTTCATCAGCTTAGATTTACATTTTCTAGCATCTCTGAAAGTGGAGATAAATGATGCAGTTATGCCATGTCTTTCTTCTGATTTGCTAAGATGATTTTTTTTTGGTTGAGATCCTTGATTACCATTATGTTGAGGGATACTTGTGTGCCACATCATATGATATTTTATTAGCTTGTCATACTAAAGGAGGGCCTATTTGAGTGAGAGTTCTTATAGGGAGAACGTCTCGTGGAGAGACATGGCACTCTAGTTGAGGGAATTTATCCTTGTAATTAAAAATAATATATCATTACATCATCATCATCTACAACATTTAATGAAGCGACCTCCCCATTCTTGACACTAGGGCCCGAAGACGTAACCACATTGGGTGAACTCCATTATCAATGTGTTTGTGTACTTTGATTTGATGGTTGTTGTTATGTTTCATCTTCCTTAAAGCATGCACATGTGGCTTTTCATACTCTTTCATATGAAATTATGTTAACATCATAGAAGTAAAAGATCTTGGTTAATTCTAGTAGTTGAAGAGATCCATATCAAGTTATGATATCATAGCGGTCTTCTCACTGATGTGAATTGCAAGTGTGAATGATTGAACGTGCAACAAGAAGGGAAATGGAGAACAAAAAATATCTCTACGAGGACCTCCTTAGGATGGCATGCATGGTGGACATAATGTATGAATATTATGAGAAGAAAATGGAAAGAGAGGAACGAGAGAAAGAAAGAGCAGAGGACGATGCTCCATCTACCCCCTCGAGTGAACATTATTCATCTTCATCATATTCTCATCATTCAAATGAGGAGATCAATCAAAGCCTTCAAGTAGAGAATGTTGAATTGAGGAGACTTCTACGAGAAGAGAAATAGGAGAAGCAGAGATTGTAGCTTCATCTATGAGTCACGGAGGAGGCCTTGGAAGAGTTGAAGTGCAAGGAGGGCTCAATGAAGCCATCATCACCTATTTCATAATCGACAATTGAGATAAACAATGTTGATCGTTCTTTAGTTTCATTTTCACACAATGTTATTTCCATTGGAAGCCTTGAGGTACCCGTTTCAAGATCTGGCATGAGACTCCTTACCAAGATGGGGTATAAAGGAGGAGGACTTAGTGTTAATTGCCAAGGCATGACTAAGCCATTGGAGGTTGTACAAATACCTCGATTTTCCGGTTTGGGATACACTAAAAGAGAGTGCTCAAAGGTGTTAGAAGCTTCCAAGACCTCGTTGAAGCCATCGAAGAAAGAGGATGATTGGAACACATCCAAATCCTCCCATGACAGTGCATATTGCAAAGGAAGAGTGAAGGCAAGCTTTCATTTCCAGAATTGCACCAAAGACAGTCTAGAGAGGTATAAACAGTCTCAGTATTCTAAAGTTCATTTTGATTATAAGAATGTTAATGATGAGAAAAAAACATGGCGTAGAAAACCATGTAACTTTTGTGGTTTACATAACCATGTGGTTGTTGAATTCTGGAAGAGAATGGCAGCAAGAAAGATGATGAGGCGTGAAAGGCCTTCTCCACATCAAGGAAGGAAGAAGGTTAAGCAGGTCTAGAGGAAGAACATTTTTTGCAATCATTGCAACAGAGGTGGACATCTAAGAGCCTTATGTTGGAGGCTCCATCGAGAGCAGCATCTCAAGAACAAAGCGCCCATGCAGGAACCAGCGGGTAAAGATTTTCAATAAGCAAATATGCCAATAGGGAGATGACCCATTCACTTTGATAAGTGAGAAACTATTTTACTAGATATGATAGCTTTTCATGGCCGTGTTTTGTAAATCATGCGTTACAATATAATTGTAAAAGCGATGACGTGTTTTCCATCACTTATTAAAGCAATGATGATGTTTTGCCCTTTTATTGATCGCTGGGTATTTGTTTCTATTCTGATGTAAACTTAACCAAAGACTGTATGTTATAAACTCTTGGCAAGTATGGGGATTTCTTGGGTCATGATAGGTCTTGAATTTGAGCATGTAGTTTGCAAATATGGTACTATAGTTTTGCACAGGATGCAGGTGTTGGTTCATCACTTATGGTTCTGAAGAACAAGGGTGAAGGAGAAGGAAGTGTGACCTGTTAGGACACATATCATGCAAAAAATGTAACACATCAGTTGTAGATTATGTGCATGTTTTTGGAGGACCAAAATCTCCTCAATGGGGAGGAATGATCCAGGTGGCTCCAGGAATGATTTATAATCTAGAAATAGCTCAAAAATTAAAAGTTGTCGGATTGAAGTGAAACTAGGACCAGATCATAGTGCTCGTTGTCATGATTCCAACGACATGCATGACACTCAAATCCAAGTTTGTATGCTCAAGATGTTCACAGTCAAAGTTCTATTCAAGCTTGGCCAAGTGTCAGTCACTAACGAGGCAACAATTTGGCAAAGTCCCGGCGCACGGAAGCTGGCCACCGGAATGGGTGAATTTGTCGCCTATTTAATTTCCAGTGACCGTTAAATATCAATCAACGAAAATGAGAGGGTTGGTTTAAATAAAATAAAAATAAAATATATAATTTTGGGGTGATGGGCTACCACCCCCAAATGGTCCAATGCATTATTATTTGTGTCAAAATGCGTGGTGGGCGGCCACCTGCTGGCAGAATTGTCCACACCAACCAACGTCATATGATATATTGTTAAACAACGTCAGGACCGAAAGGATTCGAACCAACCTGACCAGTTGACCGGCCCGCCCACGGGCAGTCCCACACCAATCATTGCGTTTAAACAAACCACTCCAATGTCAACGATTAAGTTATTGATTGTTCACGGTAATTTCTATCTATTTCTAATGTTAACACGCCTATTTTTTTTTAATGAAAACAAACACCATTATAATGGGGGAGAGGCCGGCGGGTTTGACCCCAAGACCTTCATCCCCCAACTTTGCCTCTTAACTGTTACGCCAAGCGAGCTCTCATTGTTATGTCTACCCCAAACATTATATTTAACCCTTCATTTTCCCATTCGAACCATTAGAAGACCGAGAACGAGTAGAGACAGAACCAATCCGGGAAATTAGAGCTGAAACCATATGGCATGAATTTTGAGAAAAAAGGAATATTCTTAAAGAATATTTTTTATGCTTGTGAGGAATCTTTGAGATTCCTTGGAGGGTGATTTTTCACAGTGACAGAAACATGCCAACTTTATGCTCAAAAGAACCAGAATTTCATAGGGAAAGCGATGGTGTGGTTTGTTTCCCCATCTGAGTAGTAGAAATTCAGGCAGCCAACAACAAGGAATCTTTGCAAAATCTTGTGGAATCTAAAAGATTCCCTTGGAGGCTGATTTTTTACAGAGGCGGAATGATGCCGACTTTATAGTCATTTTTCAAAGAATTTCACAGGGAGCGCAGTGGTGTGCTCTGAATTTTCTTCCAAGTAGTGGATTTTTCGGCCATCTCCAGGAAGGAACCTTTAGGGGATTCTTCGAGATTCCCAAGGGTCTATAATTTTACGATGTCAGAAAGGGGAAAAGTTTATATTCGTTTGACACGATTTCACACAACGAATTCAACGGTGTAGTTCATTTCGTTAGTTGAAATTTTCTTTTTCTGGACATCCCCGAAAGTGGAGGTAAATGATTCAGTGATGCCATGTCATTCTTCAGATTTGCTAAGATGATGTTTGTGTTGTTGAGATCCTTGATTACCATTATGTTGAGGGATAATTGTATGCCACATCATGTGAGATTTTGTTAGCTTGTCATGCTGAAGGAGGGCCCATTTAAGTGAGAGTTCCTATAGGGAGAACGTCTCGCGGAGAGACATGCCACTCTGGTTGAGGGAATTTATCTTGTAATGACAAAGAACATATCATGTACATCATCATCACCTACAACATTTAATGAAGCAACCTCCCCACTCTTGACACCAAGGCCTGAATACGTAACCCACATTGGGTGAACTCTGTTATCAATGTGTTTGTGTACTTTGATTTGATGGTTGTTGTTATGTTTCATCTTCCTTAAAGCATGCACATGTGGCTTTTCATACTCTTTCATATGCAATACTACTAACATCACAAAAGTAAAAGATCTTGGTTAATTCTGGTAGCTAAAGAGATATGGATCAATAAATCCATTAATAAAGAAGCTAGGGTTGTAGGATTCTCTCTCTCGTTTATGGGTTTTCAATTTAATTGAAGTGTTGATAAATTTTATTATGAAATTGAACAATTTATTTTTGTTCCTGGAAAAATATTTATGGTGTATCTATTTGAAAATAATTTCCAAGTAATTTAGCCATATAAATTAAAAAGATATATTACAAGTGATCTTCACATATTTGGAAAGACCTAAAAGTGTACAATAATGTTAAGAGGTTGAGAAGTATGTTGACAACGTTTTAACCTCAAAATCAATAGTTCAAGGCCTTGAACATGCATTGGAAGGTTCTAGACTCTAAATCTCAAAAGTGGGACTTATCCCTAAATGGATCTATAAGCCAATAACTCCAACTCTTCAAGCCCAAAATCACTGAAATATATGAAAAACTATGTAACAATCCACTTTGGATCATACCTCTCCATTCAAGGAGGCTTTTGGTCCACAAAATAATTTTTTTTAACGAAAATGAGAACTTATATTAATTCAAAATATGCATATAGAGCACAACAATTACATCACAATACATCATTTGGTCAAGTTTGCTTGTTAGTTTACTGATACATTCTTCAAACCAAGCCATAAATTCAAAATTCTAACTAGATAATACCTCAAAACAAGAAAACTAGGAGGTGATAACCCTCCAAAAAAATCCAAAATCCAACAGATTTCAACTTCCATATGATTTAAGCATTATTAAGAGGATGATACCCATCCTAGGCAAAGCCCATTCCTTTATACATATTTTGTTCATTTAAATTTGAGATATCAAATCGAGGAGAGTTGGCGAAGGTACTTGTTGAGGAGGGTTTGAACGTTGTTGTCCTAGAGAAAGATGAAGTGCTTCCATTTTCTAATGCAGGGTTGAGATTTCATCTTCTAACTTATTTATCATATTTTAATGTTCTTACATAATTTTTGTGGAACAAGTAATACTAGAGATCAACTAGTTTTGATTCAATTGAGTAGTGGATATTTCTTCTTGCATTGTCTTCAATTGTTCTTATAGAGTGTCACGTTCAGCTCCCAAACTACTACTCCTCTTTTATCCATTTGGATTATGCTCCACCACCAAAGTTCTCTAACTAACACAACTAATTTGGCCACCTTTTCCCAACCCCACCTCCCCCCGCCCCCCCCCGCTACAAGTCGATGGGCATAGTCACAAAAATCAATGGCATGAAATATCATATATTTCGCAACTCCAATCTTATATACCATACAACCTTTTCCCAAATAGATTGCACCTTCTCTCATTTTCTCTGCGTCATCACAAAGGTGGGCTATAACCTAGATTAGTACTATTGTAATACCATGAATCCTACCCTCATATAGAATGATGGAGTTCCCATTATACCACATACAACTAAAGGTACCAAATCAAAATTTAGAGTAAGAGTGACACAAAATCAGTAAACACCAATAATTGCACTCGGTGAAAATCATACCAAAACTTCAATGAATTGTAGCACTGTTTAGGGAATTTTTCGGCGAAATCACATAGATAATCTTTTGTCGACGCGTTTCGAACCAACCAGTGTGGTTCATCGTTAGGACAAGTTGAAGAATCCAATCCAGCTTGGCTTGTTAAATAGTATGTGCAGAGACTCCAACGGCTATATTGCAAACAACTAATTCTGACCTAATGACCCCAGTCAAACAATAATATTTTTGTTACAATTTTTTAATTATAATATTCTTAGAAAATAGTTAAATTAGGTAAATTTTATAATTAAGGTATCCATTTTTTAATTATACTAAGGTACTTGCTTATTAATAAAAAACTAATTCAAACTAAATTACTGTTATTGGTACACCATATATTTATTTAATAATAATTTTTATTTATCATTATAAAACTAATGGTCCAGTTTTTAAATTCAAATACTAAAATATATCATCTATTCAAGATATAAAATATATATTTATTAAAAAATTATATTTATTTAATAATATTTTTTTCCATAAATATTATTACTAATTTCTTTATAAAGTTAGTGGAAACTAGGTAAATTACTATATAGATTACTTCATTGGTTAATTTAAACTAAGGTACTGTTCAATTAATAAAATGTATAATATATACACAAAAAGCGAACTAATTCAAACTAATTTACTATTATTGGTACATCATATAATAATTTTTATTTTTCATTTTAAAACTAATGGTCCATTTTAAATTAAAATACTAAAATATATCATCAATCAAGATATAAATTTTTATTTATTAAATAATCTATATTTATTTATCACCAGATTATTATAATGGTACGGAAATTATCTCTTTATTTTAATTGTACATTAATCACTATATACTATAGTTACAATATCAGGATTATTAGAATGAATTCACCTAATGATTTATTAATGTTTATAAATAT
>APFE031108229.1:19304-56795 GCA_000404065.3 Pinus taeda
CATCTGATCAATGAGCAGGGAAATGAAGTTAGGGACCATAGTAGTACCGATGGACGCATCGTTGTATCTACCATACTCCCTATGCTAGGATGACCTCCATTGATCTGGGATCAATGATACTGGTCTGGGACCAGTGAGAGTGGTACATACTATGACGCTGACTTCGGGTTGGTTGAGACTGGTCTGGGACCAGTGGTACATAATTCGAGACTGACTTTGTGTCAGTGCATTACTGGTCTGGGAACAGTGAGAGTGGTACATACTATGATGTTGACTTGGGGTCGGTTGAGACTGGTCAGTGGTACACTCTCTGAGACTGCGATGCTGGTCTGGGACCAGTGGTAGGAGTGGTACTTACTATGAAGTTGACTTCGGGTGGGCTGAGACTAGTCTGGGATCAATGGTACACACTCTGAGACTGACTTTGAGTCAGTGGAGGATGATACTAGTCTAGGACCAGTAGAGTTGTATTCACTATGACGCTGACTTCGGGTTGGTTGAGACTGGTCTGGGACTAGTGGTACATACTCTGAGACTGACTTTTAGTCAGTATGATACATCCTCGATCATTTCTTCTTCTTCATAATTCGGACAAAAGCAGAGTAGAACAGAACAATGCAAGAGCATAGCAGAACAGAGCAAAACAGTACCGATCAGTACAGGGCAGAACAAGACAAAGCAGAACAGGCAGAATAGAGCAGAGAAGGGCAAGCGTCAGGCTATACAGGGCAGTGCATTTGCTGGATGAATAGTAACGACTAATAGACAGATTGCAGATGAAGTTCTCCCTGGTTGAGAGGGAGTGTTAAAATTGGAAACCATGGCAAAACTTCATGTGGGTCATCTTAATCATGGCTGATAATATTTTTATTAGATTTCTCTCGTCGAGAGGTGTAGGATTGATATAAAGATCATCCAATTCCGATAAGTATTCATGGAGATATGAATTTACTTTGATTATGGAATTATTATCAAGCCGACCTACAACTCATGTAGGCTCAGAAGCCCAACAGTCGCATCTATTCAAACACCAATGTTGTGTATAAATATAAGAGGATTTTTCCTCATTTACACTCACTCTCCTCATCACATCTCTCTCTCTACTGTGCAGAAATGAGTCTCTTCTCTACTGCGCAGAAATGGGTCTCTCTCTCACACATGTGAAGCTAGAAGCTGTTGAACATGAAGCTGCAACTGTAGATCCAAAGATTGACCTACGTGGCCTAGAATATCTCCTCTTTGGAACTATGTTGTAGGTTCATCTGAACCTCCTCTGAAAGCCGCAACTTTTGGTGGTGGAATGAAGTCAATCCGATGAACGGTTTGCAAGATATCGACTGCCCCAGTTTGAAGCCGGAAATTGCCGAAACTGAAGCTGCAACTGCAGAAGTAAAGATTGACCTACGTGGCCTAGAAGATCTCCTCATATGAACTTCGCTTTAGGTTCATCTAAACCTCCTTTGAAAGCTGCAACTTTTGGTGGTGGAATGAAGTCAATCCGATGAACGGTTTGCAAGATATCAACTGCCCTAGTTTGAGGCCGGAAATTGCTAAAACTGAAGCTGCAACTGCAAAAGTAAAGATTGACCTGCATGGCCTAGAAGATCTCCTCATCTGAACTATGTTGTAGGTTCATCTGAACCTCCTCTGGAAGCCGCAACTTTTGGTGGTGGAATGAAGTCAATCCGCTGGTCAATTTGTGAGATATCGTCCGCCCTAGTTTGATAATGAAGCCGCTAATGCTGATGCTGCTGATCTAGGGTTTGCTACTGCTGATATGAATCCGATTTATTGTACTATTTCTCTCTGCTGAATTATTGAAGATAAAAGAAGATTTGATCAAAGGGTTTCCCCACACATTGTGGGGTTTGTCCCTGGCTAGCCTCCACATCTTGTGTCTCTTGTCTTGGCTTGTTTTCTGTCGATCATTTAATGTTCTATCTGCACTTTACTTTATGTACATGTGATTGCTAATCGGTGGAATATAATAAGAAAAAGAAGTAAACTGTTATAAGCATAGAACATACCATAACTTAACACAGACTAAGAACAACATCTTTCTCTCTCAGTCCAAGTATGCCAGAAATCTCGTGGACAGGTTCAGAATGCAGGATTGCAAACCTGCCACGACTCCTATGGAACCAAGGCTCAAACTTTCAGCTCAGTCATCCTCGGACCTCACCACTTGTGGATGAAACTTTATTCAGGCAATTAGTGGGTAGCCTCATGTACCTTACTGCCACTAGACCTAATATCAATTTTACAGTTAGCTACATTTCACGCCTCATGAGAGCTCCTAAGGTTGATCATTGGATAGCAGCAAAGCGTCTGCTGCGTTATGTGAGTGGCACTCTTGATTATGGACTTCTGTAAACTCGGAGTTCAGATCCTACACTCGGTGGTTACACAGATTCAGACTGGGCCGATTCGGTTGACGACCGTAAATCTACAGCTGGGTATGTGTTTAGTCTGGGATCCGACGCTATCACATGGACTAGTAAGAAACATCATGCAGTGGCTCTCTCCTTGACAAAAGCAGAGTACCGGGGAGCAATTAAGGCATCTTGTGAGGCAGTTTGGCTTCGACGTATGCTTGCAGATATGCATGTTTCCCAAGCAAATCCTACTCCCTTGTTCTGTGATAATCAGGGAGTGCTCAAACTCGCCAAGAATCCAATCTTCCATGAATGAACAAAGCATATGGAAACCCATCGTCACTACATTTGATAGCTTGTTGAAGACGGATCCATTCAGTTGTTGTATGTTCCCACAACGGAGCAGCCAGCAGACATCTTCACCAAGCCTCTTGGTCCTAATAAATTTGTAAAATTTAGAGGGTCTGTAAGTGTTGTAAATAGATTGAGCATTAAGGGAGGGTATTAGAATAATGCTATTTTAGTGTTTAATGCTCATCTGTGATCTTAATTAGCAGTTTCTTATTAGAAACTTGTTGTTTCTATTTTCTTAGTAGAAACTTGATGTTTCTATTTTCTTAGTAGAAACTTGTTTCTGTAAATACAGTTGTATTATTTATTGAGCTTCATTGCTCATTGTAAATCAATTCAATTTCATTCATCGATTAGAAAGGGTTTCCTCCCTTGTGGGGTTTTTCCCTAGTCTTTCACCAAATCTGGTGTCTCTCTTGTTCCTGTTCTTGTTCTTGGTTGTCTTCTATTGTGCATTTGGATTATTGTTCTATCTAAAATTGCTTATTGTTATTGGAAGAATGAATATATTCAATGAAGTGATTGTTAATTGAAGAAGAATTTGTGTAAGTGGTTGTGCTAAGCACAGAACTCTGGAAAAGTAACAAATAGAAGGTAGAAAGTACCCAAATTTTAAGCATATAATGGAAAGTAGATATTAAGAAAATAAAATCATAAAACATTCAAATAACTTATCTAGCAAGTGAGCAACTGTCAACATGAGCCATGAACAAAATTCAAATAACAATGTTTACAAAATAGGCCACCTAGCCACCACCAACTACACACTGAAATAGGAAGAGTAAGACAGGAAAAAGTTGAAATTCATAACACTAAAGTCTAACACTATAGAGTCTAATCTATGACAAAAATAATGAACTCTGAATATATCTACTAATCTCTCCTTACACCACAACCACTACGTGAGCCTCCATGTGGTCGCAGTGAGGAAGATGGTGGACGTGGAAGTTGTGGAACTGTTGAAGATGAAGCCCTTGTTGTTGGTGTTGAAGAATGGAGCCTGGGGACCATGCCACCAAATGGAGGTGCCATCTCATATCAATCATCATCATTCTAGATAAGAGCATCCTCCAATTGCTCTAATTGTGATACTCCATCCTCCAAATGGCCTCCTCTGGATTTTGTCCCAAAGCTTAAATTCTTTATTATTCTTTGTCTCCTTACAATAATGGGACATCAATCGCAAGTTGTAATGAACACCTCTCTGCAAAAGTGTTTACCACCTATGATAGCACTCATATTTCCAAAGATAGTAGAAGTGGAGTAGCACCTCCATGCATGTTCCACCACTCAAGAGAAGACAAATTACCTTGATCTCTAATTGCATGATTGGTCCCAAATGCACCAGTGGCAAGGATATAGTTTCTCAATTGTTTCCATAGCATGTCACACTCCTAATCAGGGACTTATTCATCCAATTATTTCATATAACCAAATAAAACCTCTAGATCTTGGTATGGTTCTCTTGGTCCCCTCACTACGTGTTGGTGTTGAAAGCCATGATAGATGATAGTATTTAGGTGTTAGACATATGCTAGGGCATGCAATGTAATGTTTAGCATTTCCCATTTTCCCACTTCCACATGAATATAATTGTACAAGGTGGTATCTCTAGGCTAAACAATGTCTTTAATCTGCCCCAACGTGCTATCCATCTACTCATACACCGCCCCTATTATTAGTTGATCTAAATCTGCAAACTTGATCATGTAATAAATTGGTTTAGTGAATTCCAAAACATGTTTAATCTGTGACCAAAAGTAACTATCAAGCACAGTGTCCTTAACTATAGTAGCACCATCTCTATCAACGCTCATCTCATCCCATGAATCACATGTCACCATAGTAGTTAAAGCTTGTCTCACCTTCACGAGTCGCCTAAAGGTGAGGTAATAGCTTGCGAATCTAGTTTTTGAAAGTTTAAGCAACTGCAACTTCGAGTAAGTGCCCTAAAAGTAGTTTACCCTTGTATGCCTCGTGACATATTTAATGAGTTGCTTACCTTTCTTGTAAAGATAATTAATCCATCCACATTCTTTATGCTTTACAATATCATACATCAAAAGGTTCAATGTGCACACAATGCACCAAGCACCCAAACCAAAAGATGTGTGGATCAATACGCTCAATGATTTTTCCTTCTCCCATACAATTTGTTACATTATTAGTAATCACTTGAACCACATTATTAGGACCAACATCATTGATTATTTTCAATAGGAGATCTACAATGTTTTGAGAAGATGCAATTATGGAGGAGTCGTGACTTGAAAGACACATTGCACCGCCAGCAAAAACACCAATAACATTTATAAAATGTTGGTTTCTAACATTTCTCCAACCATCTGATACAATGGATTCCCCACAATCCACCCACTCATTTGTAAAACGTGTCAAAACTCTTTTAACCTCTGCTTTTTCTTTCTAATAACATAGTTCAAGCTTTCTAATAGTTGGGGCTCTTGTATCCTTTTGCGGCTTCATTGATGATCTTAACCAAATCATGGCAGTAGGGAATGCAAAGCATATTGAATGGTACACTGCAAACACAAAGAAACCAAACCACTTTTCCATCCACATCATCCCTCCCACCAACATTCAAAAACATTGTTATTGTTCTTCTAGATTCAGGGGTTGCAGAAGTACCGTGAGAAGATGAGCCACCAAACCTAGAAGTTTCAATTGATTCGGATTGAATTTTTTGTTTCTTGCTTTTTTTCTGCAACCTCCTCTATTTGGGTGTATTTTCTCCTTTATTCCACTAAAACATTAGGGCAAACTGATATCCCTATGGAACCCCTTTTGTCATCGTTGTCTAGCACCCCACAAAGATGCCTCCTCACATGGGTATATGAACCACTATAAGGTTTTCCTCCAAGACAATTATCAGAGCACAAAATCTTATAGCTTCCACCACCTCTTCCCCCCTCAAGTTTTGTCACATAATTCCGCAAGGGTGTCACTGCTCCTTTTCCCCCTTGCATTTCAATGCCCTCTTCATCCCCTTACTCACCATACATCGGGTCATTCATAGTGCAACCACTATCCTCTTCTTCTTCTTCCCTTCTCTGCCTACTTCCCACCAACACCATGAAAATGAAAAGTAGAAAGATACAACTAATCCAAAAGAACACCATTTTGGAATATAGATGGACAACCTGCAATAAAATGAGGAAGAAGTAAGAATGGGATGTTAGTTTTTGTAGCATCAGAGGTGTTTTAGTCTCCAAACATTGTGGAGAGGCAAAATCACAGGAGTTCTCCAAAACCCAGAATCGTTTCTGGAAATTCCACCTAGAGATGGCTCAACTAAATTAATTGAATTTCTTAAGTCTAACTTAGAAAAAAACGGGTTAATTAATATAAATTAATCAAGAAATGTGTGAATTATCTAGAAACTCACACGGATCAACTTAGAGAAAATCTCGATTCTCAAACATTGATTAAGTTTTAATCATGGTCATTAAAGTCCCAACTCAAGATTATAAGAAGAAGTCGATCGGTAGATGGAGGATACACTTTGGAGAAAACTTGAAGGTGAGATGCACTTGAGAGTGTGACCAGTTGCAAATACTCAGTGATCTAGACAGATTGATTCTCCAGTTCAGGTGATTCAATAGGAGTGATCAAGTCAGAGATCGAGTAGCAAAGTGTCAAAGGGGCAGAGATAGTGGTCTGGAAGAGGCAGAAAAGAGTGACTAAAGTATTCCATAGCATAGCTAGCCCTGATTAGTCGTACAAGTTTTGCAGAATTGTCTGACAGGTCGCAATTACAGTCGCACGGGTTTTCCCGATACAGCTGCGAGGATCATGCGGGTTTTCCTCGCATAGTGGTGCAGATCGATCAAAAGCCACGAGGGCTTGCGCAGAGGTTGGACAGCCAGATTTTAGAGGGAGACAAAGGTCGGGGTTTGCTGGTGGAGGGAGAGAACCTTCTCTCCAAATATTTTCTGTCAGATCTTGCAGTTTGGATAGCTAACTAGCCTTCCAAAGATTGTACTCAGATTTTCACTGTTGCATAATAAAATAAACCCTCAGTTGTTGCACCGGTTTTCCCACATTGAGTTTTTCTGGGGACATTTGTCCAAAAACTACGATTTCATTTTTATGTGTGCGCTAGCATTTCTCAATTCCTATTTTTGCTTCCGTAGTATTTATGTGGTGAAAAAATTGCAGTGTGATTAATTCGATATTAATTAAGAAAATTAATAAATTGTTAATCAGTTAGGAGAATTAATTCCAGTTGTTGCATTTCAAGGAATTTTCACGTGGAAAAGAGTAGGAGAGGGAGGAGAAAAAATAAAAACAAGAATGACAAGAAAATGAGGGAGTTTGGGGTTTGCATTTACTTCTTTATCTCTGGTAGATGCCAGCCCTTCTTTACTCCTCCAAGCTCCTCTTCCAAGCTCCTCCAAACTCTCATCAAACCTCTCACAAATCTCATCTCAAAAGTTGGGTATCTCCTCTCATCTCCAAGCTCTCCAAATATGCAAGAATGAGGAAAAGAGAGGGGGAAAATGCCTTTTAACCTCATCCTCTCTTTTCCCTAACTCGCCCTTAACTCACTTGAACACCAAATCAACTTTAGTTAAGTCAAAAAGAAAAACACCTTCCCGCGGAACCATCTACCCCTCCCAGAACCAGTCGCGATTAGCGATAGATCCGTGCCAGAACCACGGTTCCTATTTTTCAAGGAATCACAAAAAATGGGTGAAACCCTCCCTTTTCCCTAATTCATCCTTAACTCACTTGAACCCCACGGAACCATTTGCCGCTCTCTCGAAACCGATGGTGATCCGCGATGTATCCATGTCAAAACCACGGTTCAGGGCAACGGAGCCATCATGGTTCCATTTTTCCAGGAACCACGAAAAACGGCAAAACCTAGGATCATCGACGAATCCATCCAGGACACAAATCCACCTCCTAAACCAGAGGGGACATTTCGTACAACTCTTGGTGGGTTATAAGGGCAACCTTCACTAGAACTAGCATCAACATCAACATCTTCCCTTACAAACAAAACAAAAATTCCCTAACTACGTAATATAAACATACGAGTATCAAAGTGCCGCCATGTGTGAATTAAAACATCTTGAATTACAAAATTTAAAACTGCCACGAGGTGGCTTATAACAAGGTATTCAAAGCCTTCACATCAGTGTTCCACTGGGACACGTCACTTAGGGTGGGGGGTGTTGAAATTTCTAAGTCTATCCGTTAGAAATTTAATCTGTATTCTTCTAGTTTATTTCTTCTACTTGTTAATTACGAACAAGTTATTTAAAACATATAAATAACAAAATAAACACAATACAATCTCAACCATCTACAGATCAACATCTAAAAGAAAACAAACGCACAAGTGACACTATTACTTTTAGACAACTCGTCCCCGAAAAAACCTAATGCAAGAAAATCGGTGCAGCAATTCTGAGGGTTTATTATTATGCACTATATCCTTCAGTACAACAAGGTGCCAAACTGGCTCACCCGACAGAGAAAAATAACCAGCAATAATACCTCTTTATTCAGAAGTAGGTATTCAGAAAACTTGCCCCACGAAACCCTCTCAAGCAACACTGAAGCACTGTGTCAGCCCTCCTAGCCTCTGCATCAGCCTCATACCCCTCTATGCCAGCCCTCTGAGGCACTACGCAGCCTCTAGGACCCTCTGCGTCACTACTACTGCCCTCTGCATGGATGACGCAAGCCCTCTGGCCTTTATGTTGTCTCTGTTGGGCTCTCCATGGCCTGCTCTGGCTTCTGCATCTACCTCTCTGCCTCTGCGCTAGTCTCTCGGCACTATCTCTGCCTCTCGGTCCAGTACTCACTGCCCCTCGCTGTTGATCACTAATTCGACTTTACTTAGCAACCCTGCTCTAGTAAATCGAATGACTAATCATTCTCGTGTGTTCTCCAACTGACCCTCAAGCCTCCTCTTATACTTTTCCTGTTGGTCCTTCAACGGTCGAGATTACATCTCTAATCAATGATTAAGATTAGATTTGGCTTAATCCATGTCTTTTGGAACCTTCTAACCTAGTTTTATATTAATACCCATTAATATTTTATTTTTCCTAAGTTTAGATTTAGGAACTCCATTAAAAATATTAATTATTTTAATATCTCCTAAACCAGGTAGAATCTGCCCAAACCATTTTTGGGTCTTGGAGACCTCATGTGCTTTAGCCTCTCCACCAATTTTCATCGCTAGAGCACATCCGATGCTACCCCAAATCAACACTCCCTCTTAGCGAGGATTGTCCTCTAGTAATACTCCACACTGAGCATCACTCTGATTATATGGCACCAGTACCTGTGTTGATGCTAGGCCTCCCCACCCAACATCCTCTGCACTGCTACATCCTGTATTGTTGCCCATGGCCCTGCCACTACCACTGCTGCATTTGTACGGCAGCTCCCTCGACATCCGTGTTGTTGCTGGTCCTTTCTCCCAACACTGCAACCCCCTCTCATCATGCTGCATCGTGCTACTGCTAATTGCTACTGCACTGCAACTCAGTTACTGAGAAGTAAGTAACTGATCCACCCAACTACTGACATCCACGTCAGGCTAGAAACACTCCCGATACTGAAGCTCTCTCTGTCGCTATCACATCCTCCCTCTACTGCCTCTGCGTTGCTACAACAACTCCATGCCTCTCGCACCGCTGCAAACCTCTATGTGCCATCTTGCACTGTTGCAACCCTCTTTGTACCTCTCACTCTGTTGCAGCCTACTAGCCTCGCGCTACCCGAGGACTCCTACATTGTTGCACTCTTTGTCGCTTCATTTGCATCCGTTTCTACAGATATCTGCCAATCCTACTACTCTCTCTTCGAGGCTCCCGTAGCAAGGTATAATCCAAGAAGTTGGGTACTTCAAGGATCCTGCCCCTCATCGCCTGTAGCCTTCCTGACTACAGCTCGATGTCTCCCCACCTCTTCTCTAGAGGTACATGAACACTCATGGCACAAACATCATCCTCCTCTACCTCCTTTTCCACCTCCATTGGCGCTACCTTAGAGTCAGACGCCTCTCCCTTACTCTTCTTCTTCAGACACTGGTTCGCATAATGACCCAGTTCCCCATAGTTGAAGCACTTGACATTAGCAAGTCCTTTTTCTTCCTCTTCCCCTGCTTTCCCGCAAATGCTAGAGCCGCATCCTCTTCCTCTTCCTTCTTGATCCGGACTCCTTTACTACTACTTCCTGTCTTGCTCAGCCTTCTGATCTCTTCTTGACGAAGAGTCACCCACAATTCTTCCCAATCTGGAAGATCTTCCCTGCCCAGAATGCTCTGGACAAATGTCTCCCACTCTTTGGAGACTGCATTTAGAGCAGTCCTCACCAACATCTCCTCATCCAGCGTGGTCCCTATGGAAGTCAGTTGGTCACGGATCTCCTTCAACCAACCGAGGAAGTGATCTATCTGCTCCCCCTTCAGCATCTGGTATGACCACAATTGATTCTCAAGTAACATCTTCTTCTGCACGAAAGTATTCTGGTACAATTTCTTCAAGGCATCCCACATTTCCTTTGTCGTCTCCTTCTCGGCAATATGTTGGACCACATGATCCTTGACCCCATCAAGGACATGCATTTCGCCTTGGCCATTGCCTCCTCATACTTTTCATTATCAATCGAGTCAACTGGGATCGCCATTGTTCTCAAGGCGAAGGTCTTGATGCGATGTCTATCTAGAATGGACAGGAACCTAGCCTTCTCGACCACAAAGTTGGACGCCCCGTCCAGCATGTCCTGATCCCTCAGCCCATTCATGGCCATCTCTCTGCTCTTCTTGTCGACTCCTCCGAGACTCTACTTCCCTCCGGAAGTTCTCTCTTCAACTCCTGCTGAGTCTCTCTACTTCCTGCCTGGAAGTTCTCTGCTAGACTCCCTCTGAGTCACAATTTCCCTTCTGGAAATCCTCCTGCCAATCGTCAAGTTGTACCTCTCCGATTTTCTGTGCACCTGCAACACTGATCCGATTTCTTGGCTAGAAATCTGTCTCGGTAGCGACTCCCTCTACCTTGGTTTTTCCCTGTTAAATACTATTCTGCCCACAATACCCCACCAGCTTCACTCCTGCAAACTGCCCACAGCTTCCTATGCCCCAGCAACTGAAGGACTGAGCCTCTAGGCTCTGCGCAATCCCGGCACTTGCAAAAATGCTTCCTCAACCAACTGCGTCAACCCTCCTGCTGTCGCTTTGTGCAAGGATCAGCTTTTGTCACTCGGGACAGTTGATTCTATTGCAAATGTTCTGCGTCAACCCTCCTATGATCTGCAACCACGCTCTGATACCATGTTGAAATCTCTAAGTCTATCCATTAGAAATTTTAACTGTATTCTTCTGGTTTATTTCTTCTACTTGTTAATTATGAACAAGTTATTTAAAACATATAGATAGCAAAATAAATACAATACAGTCTCAACCAACTACAGATCAACAGCTGAAAGAAAACAAAAACACAAGTGACACCGTTATTTTTGGACAACTCGTCCCCGGAAAAACCCAATGCAGGAAAACCGGTGTAGCAATTCTGAGGGTTTATTATTATGTAGTATATCCTTGAGTACAACTGGTTACCAAACTGGCTCATTCGATAGAGAAAAATAACCGACAGTAATACCTCCTTATTCGAAAGCAGGTATTCAGAAAATCTGCCCCATGAAACCCTCTCCAGCGACACTAAAGCATTGCATCAGCCATCCTAGCCTCTATGTCAGCCTCAGACCCCTCTCCGTCAGCCCTCTGAGGCACTACGAAGCCTTTGGTACACTCAGCGTCACTCATGTTGCCCTCTGCGTGGATGACGCAGGCCCTCTGGCCTCTACGTTGTCTCTGTTGGGCACTCCATGGCCTGCTCTAGCTTCTCCATCTGCCTCTCTGCCTCTCTGCCTCTGCGCTAGTCTCTCATCACTATCTCTGTCTCTCAGTCCAGTGTTCACTGCCCCTCACTGTTGATCACTGATTCGACTTTACTTAGCAACCCCGCTCTAGTAAATCGAATCACTGATCACTCTCGTGTGTTTTCCAACTGACCCTCAAGCCTCCTCTTATACTTTTCCTGTTGGTCCTTCAACAGCCGAGATTACATCTCTAATCAACGACTAAGATTAGAATTGGATTAATCCATGTCTTTTAGAACCTTCTAACCCAGTTTTATATTAATACCCATTAATATTTTATTTTTCCTAAGTTTAGGCTTAGGAACTCCATTAAAAATATTAATTATTTTAATATCTCCTAAACCGGGTAGAATCTGCCCAAACCATTTTTGGGTATTGGAAATCTCATGTGCTTTAGCCTCTCCACCAATTGTCATGGCTAGAGCACATCCGATGCTACCCCAAATCAACAGGGGGCGCACTCCCCAGATTCCCCACACTCCCGATATAAGGGGGCACCTAGGGAAACATTTCCCCACATCCCCCTTTAAGGAAAAATCATAGAAACACAAGCAAAAACATTTCCTCAATGTGGTGGTCATGTTTCCCCAAAAGGGATGCTTGTGGGCGTCCCCCCTCAAAAAGGGTTGGGTGTCCCCTATCTAAAGGGGGACGTATGAGTGTGACCCTTAAATTTTGCCTAAAAACAATAAATTATGAGTATGGAAGCCTAATATTCAACCTTAGGGCCTACTAATGCTTAAAAGAAAAATGTAATTAATGGTAATGTTCAAAAGTAAAAGTGGCATAGTCCTTTATCTTTCATTTTCATCCTTTTACTTAAATTTTTGGCATTAATATTAATTGTTTCAAGATGTTTGAAATGTTGGAGAATGCAAAATGGTAGCTATTAATTCCAATTTTCCTTAACCTTAATACTTGCTTGTGAACTTTATTATTATTCTTATGTTTCTTCATTAGATCTTCTTCATCAAATTGTTGAGAAATCTAGGCACAACTAGGTTAGGTGATTTCTCTTAATTTGATAACTGCTTATGATGTCTTTTTACTTAACTTGATTAGCTTCTTCTTTAACTTGATTATTTTGTGTTTTCTATCATCAAACAGCTACCAAACAATAAAAATCAATGAGACAAGAGAACACAGAATGTAGGCTGCAAGAGGGCCAAAACCTCTACTCTTGAGAGGAAAACCCACAAGAATTCTTCTCTTCTTATAGAACTTCAAATGACGAATTCCAAGACCTAAGACCCTTGTCAAAGACCTCTCCAAGACCAAGTCAACTTTCACAATTTCCAGCGACTTCGACCTTGGCAACAACTCTAGCAAATTTTGGCTATAGCAGAAACCCTAGTTCTTGCACATACAGACAAGATGGTGATTTCTTCCTTCTCCTTTGCTTAAATTGGTTCTTCCTTCTTCGGAATTTGGCTTGCAAAGGAGACCCTTTTTGGTGCCCTAACTCAACTCCTCTAAGTCGTTCTAGATGCAGCAATATGATGCCCTAGATCTCGCACGTGTGAAGAGAAATAGCCCAAAACATTTCCAAAAATTTCGCTTTTCTTCTCTAAGTTTCTTCTCCTCTCTCTCACTCTTCTTTTGGTCTTCTTCCCTGCCTTGATCGAACTTCTTGAGAGTTGAATGGATGATCTTCAAGTGAGGTTGATGCCTCTTATATATAGGTTTCTCTTTGAGGTCGAATAGTTGCTTGGAGGCTGACTTGTCCACTTATGAAGGTCAACTTGTTTGACAAGGCCTTGGAGGGTCTTTATGACACTTTGACTTTACAAGAAAATTTATTTACAAGATACAACATGCCCAAAGGGGTCTTACATGTACGAAAATGACTCTTTTAACATCATAATTCTATGACAAACCTAGAAACACTCAATGGGTGCTTGACCTACAAATAAATTTATCTTTAGCATGAAATCCATGCATTGGGAATGATAATAACAAATTTATTTTTTCTTTAATATCAAATATATAAAATTATGATTATAATAGAAATTATGAAGACCGAACCCCGTTACACAGTTCAACACTCCCTCTTAACTAGGGAGGTTTTCATAATCCATACATGGTACTTGGACATTCTCATATTGAAGAATTCTCATAAGAAGAGTCAGACTGGTAATCCATCTTATAAGTTATTATTTCAACTTATCTCATTGCATCTCATCATACCAACCAGCATTGTCACATAGCAAGGCCTTAACTAACAGCGCTATCTCTCCTCAAGATCAGAGCACAATGTTGGCGAGACAATGACAGACAGAGACCATCATCATTATCTCTTAAGGCACATACCCCACACAGATGTTCACAAGGTATGTCCTTTTAGGACAATTACTGTCTTGAAATAACACATCCTAGAGGAATTTCCTCCTCGACTACTCTTACCTATTGGATGCCCGACCACATCCTCAAATAGTATCGGAAATTAGATGCTTGCAGTGCTACCACATCCTCAAATAGTATCAGAAATCAGATGCTTGCCTAATCCTCCATTCTTTCTTCATAACGTGAAGAGACAAGAATGATATGTCTATCTCTCCCTCTCAACTAGGGAGGATCTACACATTCCTATAAAAGGAATATTCCCAAGCTCCCTTTTAATAAGGGACTTTCCTAAGCTCCCTCTCAACTAGGGACTTGTTTCCAAGAGTAGTTATTTGCTCTTTGGTGGAGATCATGGTAATTTCAATTGCTTGTAGGGTTCCTCTTTTTGCATCATGTCATGAACACTTGGGTGGGTATGTACCTTGAGAGACAATGATAAAGGTGTCTATAGTCATTGGTCTCGCCAACATTGTGCTCTGATCTGATGAGAGATAGAGTTGTCAGTCAAGGCCTTGCAATGGAAACAATGTTGGTTACTATGATGTTATACAGATGGGTTACCAATCTAATTCTTCTTATGAGAAATTCTTCAGATTGAGAATGACCAAGTACCATTATAAATACCTCCCTAGTTAAGAGGGAGTGTTAAAGAAAGTGTAACTAGGTTCTGTATTTACAAATGTAATTTTGATCTTTGTACTTGTCAAGAAAAAGAAATATTATTTTTGTAAATTATAAGAATGAGTTTCTTGCTCATTTCAAAGGTCTAGGGAAATCAAAGAGTCAAAGTTATGTATAAAGAGCTCTTCTTGAGCCTATGTGTAAATGAATACTAGTCTAGGGCAGCCCTATAAGACAAGCACAATCCTCTTGAGAAGAGCAGCAAACAAAACGATGTCAAATGCAGTCAAGTCGGCCAGCAAAATGATATAAAGAACAGTCATGTCGGCTCAAATGAAATGACACAACACTTCACTATCATGTCAGCATATTTATAGAGACGTGACAACTACAAATATCTCGTTGAGGTCACCACAAGAAACAAGTATCTTGGATGTCTCTGAGATTTCAGATGAAGGCACAGGAGCTCTGAAATCTCGGACAAGTGAAGTAAGAAACTCTGACTCATCTGCAATCTCGAATGGGTACAGGAGGTGCAGGGATTTCGGATTAGGAGCAACAGTTCAAGATCTCGGATGAGGAAGTGTCACTGCAATTTCAGATGGATAATACAGTGACATACTCTCAACATGATGGAAGGACACAGTCTCCTTCTCGGTACAAATCTAAGCATTGTCATAACCATAGTAAGGATGATCTAAGTAATCCTTCTATACTAAACACTGTCTAGACATGATGGAAATATTTCATAGTAATACATTGTCTCGGTATGATGGAAGGATCTCACAGAAACACATTGCCTCGACATAATTCAAGGAACTCATAGCAACACACTATCTTCGCATACAGGTGTAGTCACAATCTTATTTGTAATGAATATATGAAGGTCATGATGAGCCTGTCATAATATCAGTGAATCTATACTCAACTCTCCTATACATATACAGACCTTGTAGATGAAGACCTCGATGATGGAGCAGCCGCGATGATGATCTCAACAATGATGTAGAAGAGGATTGGTGTCTTGGTCTTGGAGTGGCCTAATAGGTCAAGGGTCAAGGTCTTGGTATTCATCAATTGGAATCTCTATAAGATGAATTTTTGTGCAAGTTTTCCTCTCCAAGAGGGAGAGGTTTTGGCCCTGGCAGAAAGCCAACATCGCGTGTTCTTGTCTCTTTTGTTTTGATAGCTATTTGGTGAACTAAGAAGACACACTCTAATAATAACAAGTGAATACTATGCTAAGAAGAAAATTTAAAACTCCTCACAAATAGATATCAAGCTAAGAAGAATCATATTAACTATAAGTGCCCTAGATTCTTCAACATGGTATCGGAGCTAAGGTGCTAGAGTCAAGGAAAGGGCAACAAAAAGAGACACTTAAGGATCAAATTCAAGAAGGGCATCAAAACAAGTTAACGGAATTGAAAGATCAATCTTCAACAAGCAGTAAACAACAGCAAGATAGTTCAAGATCAAGTAATCTCAAATAAAGTGAATTCCCAATACCATTGCTCAAAATTCGGATCACAGTCAAAAGAAGTACCTCTCATAGTTTCAATGCTAGCCCCAAATTGGGTGTCATTACAATCTATGTAATACCACAAAGATATCAATAACTTAAATCTTAAGCAGCTTCGATGCTTGGAATTGAGCAATGCTCGAAGGCCTCAAAAATATTTGCTCATGCTAGTCAACTCAATCAAGGTTCTACTCCAGCAAGGAGCACTACAACAAGGTTACAAGGACATACAATCACATCATACATTACAACAATATCAATTCAGCAGGAGAACACAATGCCACATCTCAGATGGGCATCATGAGAGTACTCTAAAATTCTTGATTTCGATTTCATACCCTCACAAGGAATCAAGTAACCTCAATATTTTATAAAAGCAGTAGTGCTTGGTGCTAAAAAAGGCAAAGAAGTCTCAAGAAAAGTCCTGGAACTCAATTGTATCAAACAGCTCAAGCAAGAATCTCATTGAAGGAGATCATTCAAGAAAGCATCAAGGTGAAGATTTCATCTTCACATGACAAGTAAGTATCTTTTCATTCTATATTCAAGTTTGGTTAAAATGACTTCATGATTGCAAGGACATCTATGAATTGGATGGGTTATCAAGATTCCTTGCATGAAGAAGGAGGATAGTCATAGTCCTTTGTGAAGCTGAAGTCATTAAATATATCAATAGGTCTCCTCTGAATTTATGGAAAGGGATGCTTATGAAAGATCCCCTCACATAGCAATATTGGAGACATCAAAGTGATTTAGATGATAAACTCATTCTCTAAAGATGCAATGAAGAAGGTCACACGAAATCTGATCTACATGAAAGTAAAGGGTATCAAAGGATGTAGGATATCTTCCATCTACAAGACCTATAAAGGAAGATAACCATAATGCACTAACAGATAATCAAGGTAACAAATATCCATGGGATAAGAAGTTTACCTCATACGACAACTTATGGTCTCTATGCTAAATAGAGAAAGACAAGTGGATGGCAAAAGTATTGAAGGGTAAAGGACTAAATCATGTGCAGAAAGAAAAGGGAAGTTTGATCCTCAAACAAGGCAGAATAAGTATAGCTAAAATTATGGAAGCTCATATCACCAGATAAATGGAGTAAGCTAAAGAAAAGGGCCAAGGAAAGAGGGAGTACCAGATCTCTGTGATTGGGATAATATCCCTGACAAAAGGGTCCTATCATAAGCTTCTATAAGATATGACAATGATGATAAGATGCATCGTAGCATCATGGAAGCATTAGAAACAAGGGCTCGTGACATCACCATGGGAATCATGAAGTACAAAAATCCATGAAGGATATATCTCTTGGGAACCTCAGTGGACACTGAAGCAAAGGAAGAAGTCATCTAGGACAAGGCTCATCAAGTCATCTGCCAGTTGGGGATATACAAGATCCTCAAAACTTCTCTGATGGAATCCTTATCGTAGAGTTCACTAATCTAGATAGAAAGCAAGTGTTTCAACAAGAACTCCAATTTATGGAATCTAAGAGATGATGATGTGATGACATGAAGCAGATCAAGGGATTGAAGAACTTTTCAATCAAAGAAGCTATTGGAAGAAGCCTCGATGACCTAAAGGTAAACTAAGGTATGTATGCTTGTGTTTAATATTATAATGTCATGTCATATGGTTGCAGGTAACATGGATCATTGCTTCTATCTTGAGAAGCATGATCAAGAGAAAAAGGATCTCCTCCTCAAAAAGGATGCAGGAAGGCATAAGTCACACTAGATGAAATCAACATAACATGTCCTCATATGAAGTATAAGGTGATTGACTACAATGAAGAAACTCTGATTGAAAGCTACTGGGAATGGAATGTGCGAGGAAGAAAGAGATCGTGAGATATGCAACCATGATGAAGGCAATCAACATCCAAAAGACCAAGAAGATTTGACTAGGAAATCTCCCGGGAAGATAAAAAGACTCTGATGGAAGTCTGAAAAAGATGAAGACCCTTGACAATGGATATCTTTGGGAGATGTGTCAATATGTGTCCAGGATGTTGATACCTACAAGAAGATGTCATGATGAAGAGCCATCAAGTAAGGTATGATTTAATTTAATATGATGATTTGATTTATTGAATAATATTTGGATAATGCAAGGCTACTTAAACAAGAGTTGTAAATACAAGTACAACTAGCATTCATATGGTGGGTGGAAGAAGCATAATGAGAAAGTAGTCATATAACGAAGGTTCCAGATATTAAGAAGGCCACTTTCCATGAAAAAAGGAATGACATGATGAACTAAGGAGGAAAGTGATCGATGGTTGTTGCCCTACAAGGAAGAAGCTCAACTAAATTTCATGACATCAAGGAGAGAAGTTGATCAAGCAACTGAAGGACCCACGAAGAAAGAAGTTGTTGATGTATAGAAGAGTCCCTAGCTAAGAGGGAGATATGACATGTGCCTAATCAAGAGGGAGCTTGGATTGGATCACCCCTAATTAAAAAGGAGTGACAGTTGTGCTTTTCTATTTCATCTGTCATGCTCTAGACCAAGACTACCAACCGTAAGTCTAGGTGAAGGCCATCAAGAGAAATGAAGACACATGATATCCTCCCCAGTTGAGAGGGAGAGATAGACACAACATTCTTGTCTTCACTTTCAAAGAAAGAATGGAGGATTGGGTAATCATCTAGCATCTGATGCTCTTTGAGGATGTGTAGGGCATCCAAGACAAGAGTAGGCAAGAGGACCGATATTCTTTGAGGGTTGGGAACCCAAGATAAGAATAGTCCTAGAAGGTCATACTCAGTGAACACCTGGGCGGGTATGTACCTTGAGAGACAATGATAAAGTTGTCTATAGTCATTGGTCTCGCCAACATTGTGCTTTGATTTGATGAGAGATACAGTTTTCAGTCAAGGCCTTGCTGTGGAAACAATGTTGGTTACCATGATGCTATACAGATGGGTTACCAATTTGATTCTTCTTATGAGAAATTCTTCAAATTGAGAATGACCAAGTACCATTATAAATACCTCCCTAGTTAAGAGGAAGTGTTGAAGAAAGTGTAACTAGGTTCAGTATTTACACATGTAATTTTGATCTTTGTACTTGTCAAGAAAAAGAAATATTATTTTTGTAAATTATAAGAATGAGTTTCTTGCTCATTTCATAGGTCTAGGGAAATCAAAGAGTCAAAGTTATGTATAAAGAGCTCTTCTTGAGCCTATGTGTAAATGAATACTAGTCTAGAACAACCCTCCAAGACAAGCCCAATCCTCTTGAGAAGAGCAGCAAACAAAACGATGTCAAATGCAGTCAAGTCAGCTAGCAAAATGATATAAAGAACAGTCATGTCGGCTCAAATGAAGTGACACAACACTTCACTGTCATGTCGGCTTATTTATAGAGACATGACCACTATAAATAGCCTGCTGAGGTCATCACAGGAAACAAGTATCTCGGATGTCTTTGAGATTTCGAATGAAGGCACGAGAGCTCTGAAATCTCGGACAAGTGCAGTAAGAAACTCGGACTCATCTGCAATCTTGGATGGGTACATGAGGTGCAGGAATTTTGGATTAGGAGCAGCAATTCAGGATCTCGGATGAGGAAATGTCACTGCAATTTCGGATGGATGATACAGTGACATACTCTCGGCATGATGGAAGGACATAATCTCCTCCTCAGTACAAATCTAAGCATTGTCATAAACATAGTAAGGATGATCTAAGTAATCCTTCTATAGTCTATACTACACACTGTCTAGGCATGATGGAAGTATTTCATAGTAATACATTGTCTCGGTATGATGGAAGGATCTCACAGTAACACAATGCCTTAACATAATTGAAGGAACTCATAGCAACACACTATCTCGACATACAGGTGCAGTCACAATCTTGTTCGTAATGAAGATATAAAGGTCATGATGAGATTATCATAATATCAGTGAATCTATACTCAGCTCCCCTATACATATACAGAACTTGTAGATGAAGACCTTGGTGATGGAGCAACAGTGAAGATGATCTCAGCATTGATGTAGAAGAGGATTGGTGTCTTGGTCTTGGTGTGGCCTAATAGGTCAAGGGTCAAGGTCTTGGTATTTGTCAACTGTAATCTCTATAAGATGATTTCTTGTGCGGGTTTTCTTCTCCAAGAGGGAGAGGTCTTGGCCCTGGTAGAAAGCCAACATCGCGTGTTCTTGTCTCTTTTGTTTTGGTAGCTATTTGGTGAACTAAGAAGACACACTCTAATAATAGCAAGTGAAGACTATGCTAAGATGAAAAGTTAAAACTCCTCACAAATAGTTATCAAGCTAAGAAGGATCACATTAACTATAAGTGCCCTAGAATCTTCAACACCTTTGATACCTTTATTTTGTATAATTTGGTTCTCAATGATATAACTTCTCCTGCAGTGCTTACGGAAAACAATTCTACCACTTTTTCATAGATATCTTTCAATTTCTCCAACTTTGCTACATAAGGGATGAGGGAATCCTTGATTGATTCTGTGAGGATTCTTTGAACCCTTATTTCCCCTTTCATATACCTCGATAGTGCTTGAGCTTGCTCTTGAGATAGTTTGGTGATGAAGCCCTTTACATATTCAATAAATTCATTCTCTATCAGTATCAAATCTATCCTCTACTTTTGTGCAATGAAATTTGATGACCCAACCAGTTTATTGCTTTCCTTGCAGAATGAGGTCATTTTGATAGTAGATTCGAACATAAGGATACTTAATTGTCAAGTAAAAATGCTCCTTTGATGATGATATCTTCAACTTGATGTCTTCTTGATGATGATGACAATTGAAGATGCCTTCTTGAAGATGATTGCTTGCTTGATGATGTCTTCCTTCCTTAAGGATGGTAATACTTCTTTTCCTTTCTAGATGATATGCTTGAGATGTGATCTGTTCTTCAAAGAGAGGGAGATCTCATTGATTTCTTTGATGATGATGGAAATGCTTCTTCTTGCTTTCTTTGGATGTAGAAATGTAGAATATGGAGACTTCAAATTGCTTCAGAAGTGTAGTCCTTTCTTTCATTGAGTGGAGGGTAGGGTCCTTGAGGTCTTCTTCTCCTTGTGATGGTGTGATCCTTGAGATGAGTACTCTTCCTTAGTGCTTCTTATTCCTCCTTAATGATTATCTTATGCTCAAACCTTATCTTCAATGATGTGATCTTCAAGTTTTCTCTTCTTCTTGTAGTCACCTTAGCTCTGATACCATCTTGAGAAATCTAAGGGCAACTAGATTAGGTGATTTCTCTTAATTTGATAATTGCTTATGATGACTTTTTACTTGACTTGATTAGCTTCTTCTTTAACTTGATTATTTTTGTGTTTTCTATCACCAAACAACTACCAAACAATAAAGATCAATGAGACAAAATAACACAGAATGTAGGTTGCAAGCCAGAGCCAAAACCTCTCCTCTTGAGAAGAAAACCCACAAGAATTCTTCTCTTCTTATGGAACTTCAAATGGCAAATTCTAAGACCTAAGAACCTTGCCAAAGACCCCTCCAAGACCAAGTCAACTTTCATAGGTTCCAACAACTTTCACCCCAACAACTTCAACCCCAGCAACTTTTGGCTACAGCAACTTCCTTCCTTCTCCTTCACTTGAATTGGTTCTTCCTTCTTTGGAATTTGGCTTGCAAAGTAGACCCTTTTTGGTGTCCTAACTCAGCTCCTCTAATTCATCCTAGATCTCGCACGTGTGAAGAGAAATAGCCCAAGGGCCAAAACATATCCAAAATTTTCGTTTTTCTTCTCCTCTATCTCGCTCTTCTTTTGATCTTCTTCCTTGCCTTGATCGAACTTCTTGAGAATTGAATGGATGATCTTCAAGTGAGGTCGATGTCTCTTATATATATGCTTCTCTTCTAGGTTGAATAGTTGCTTGGAGCCCAACTTGTCCACTTATGAAGGCCAACTTGTTGGACAAGTTCTTGGAGGGTCTTTATGACACTTTGACTTTAAAAAAAAAAATCTTTACAAGATACAATATGCCCAAAGGGGTCTTACATGTATGACAATGACTCTTTTGACTTCATAATTCTAAGACAAACCTAGAAGCACCCAATGCATGCTTGACCTACAAATAAATTTATCTTGAGCATGAAACCCATGCATCAAGAATGATAATAATAAATTTATTTTCTCTTTGATATGAAATATATAAAATCATGATTACAATCGACATTATGAAGACCGAACCTAGTTACACATTTCAACACAAGCAAATATCAAGAGAAAAAAATAAAGACAATGGACACAAAAGTTAGGCTCCAAGCCACGGGAAAACCCAGAAAACTCCTCTTCTTATAGAAGTTGCTTTAAATGAGACAACAAAGACCCAAACCCTAGACCAAGTCCTCCTCCAAGTACCAAGTCAACCCTTCCAAGAGAAATCAGATTACCATAGCTCAATTCTGCATCACCCAGCTTCTAGTTGCAACTTCGACCACAGTTTCAACCCTGCAACTTTGGCCCTACAGCTACTACAAAAACCCTAATCTAGCTTCTCCAAGAGATCCTTCCTTGAGCAAGACAGATCCTCCAAGGTCAACGAGGTCAAGACAACATATTCCTTCTCCCAGCAACTTCATACTGCAACTCGAACCTACAATTTCAACCTCCTTTGTAGCTACAGAAACCCTAGAACTTCGCAAGTGTGAGAGAGATAGAGCCCAAAAACAAGTTTCTTTTACTTCCTTAGCTTTCTAGTCCTTCACTCCAACTTCCTTGTCTCTTCTAGCCTTAGATCAAACTTCTTCTCTTGAGATCGAGCTTGTGAGTGAGTGAGCACCAAATGAGGTCAAATTGCTTGTATTTATAGCCTTTCCAAAGGAGTGAATTTGCTCCTCTAGGCCGACTTGAAGCTACCAGGGCCGACTTGTACTTTGAGGTTTTCAAGATTTTCTAGACTCAAAATAAATTATTTTACAAGATATATTTTTCCCGAAAGGGTCTTATAAACATGATGTTGACTCTCTTGACTCATGACAATAAATCTTGACCTATGAAACCCTAGAAGCATGAAGAACATGCTTTTACCTAGAAGATCGTCAATAAAGAGCATGAAACCCATGCTTTAAAATAATAACTTTTTTCCTTTTCTTCTTTTGTTTGTTATATAAGATACATATTGAAATGAGTACAACAACAATTATGAAGATTGAAACTAGTTACATTTCCAACACTCCCTCTTAACTAGGGAGGTATTCATAAATGTACAACTAGTACAACACCATTCTCAAACTAAAGAGTTCTCATAATAAGAGTCAGATTGATAAGCCAACTAACTGCAAGCATCAGTATTATGACCAACACTTTCTTTGAGGACTAACTAGACAAGCTCAACTTTATTCAAGAGCATTATGCTGGGAGGCTTTACGTGTGATACCGCACTACCTATACAAGGCACATACCCCATCCAGATGTTCACAAGGTATGTCCTTTCAGGACTATTATCTTGGACTTCTATTCCTAAATCCTCAAAGAATATCGATCCTCTTTGACCACTCTTATCTTGGATACTTGTCTCATCCTCAAAGAATGTTGGTACCTTTCCTTTCTTGGATTGTCCATCCTTAAGGAAACCACAGATGCTTATCCAATCCTCCACCATTCTTTCTTCATAGCCTTCACTTGGACTTGCATGGTTCATAAGGAGGAAATGCATACGTGATGTTTATCATCACTCCCTTTCAACCAGAGGAGGATATCCCTATGCTCCCTTTGATTAGAGAGTATATCCTTGCTACCATAAGAAGAGTCGGATTGATAAGCCAACTGCAAGCATCAACATTATGACCAGCACTGTCTTTAAGGACTAACTAGACAAGCTCAACTTTATTCAAGAGCATTATGCTGGGAGGCTTTACGTGTGATACCGCATTACTTGTACAAGGCACATACCCCATCCAGATGTTCACAAGGTATGTCCTTTTAGGACTATTCTTATCTTGGACTTCTATTCTTGAATCCTCAAAGAATATCGGTCTTCTTCAACCATTCTTATCTTGGATACCTGTCTCATCCTCAAAGAATGTTGGTACCTTTCCTTTCTTGGATTGTCCATTCTCAAGGAAACCACAAAAGCTTATCCAATCCTCCACCATTCTTTCTTCATAGCCTTCACTTGGACTTGCAAGGTTCAGGAAGAAAAGAATGCATATGTGATGTTTATCATCACTCCCTCTCAATCAGAGAGGATAGCCCTATTCTCCCTTTGATTAGGGAGTAGATCCTTGCTCCTATTCAAGGAGACTCCTTTACTCCCTCTCAAAAACTAGAGGAGATTACTGACTTCCTATCAAACTGGGAAGTCAATACCACAAGCCTTATAGCTTGTCTTTATAAGAATACCAACTCCTTGTTCTTCATAGTTACATGGCTCCCTCTTTTCTTCGCATCTCTTGTATCGAGCTTGCTTCCCTCTGAGGTATCATGGAGCCATCTTGTGACAGGATCCAAGTCATCTCTCTTACTCATCACTTCCATCTTTTGATCATGGACGAAGGCATTATATTGACCCTGTCCAAACTTCAAGTTGATCATAGCTTTTGCATGAAAGTGATCTCCATTGTTGACCTTCCTGTTATCTTCTTGCTCATGCTACCTTTCAATTTCAAGATGAATATATCTTGACCTTATAATTGTCAGGTATCCTATGTTGAACTTGTCCTCAACATTCTTTATATATTCCTGCAATAACCTTCCAGGTAGGAAAACAAAAGGTTAACTAGATAACCAACAACAATTGTTAATATAAGACTTACCTCATCAAGATGACCTTCTCATCAACATCCTCATGGTCCATCTCCCCACAGATCTTCCTTCATGCATCAGAGTGCCCAAGGATCGAGCTTGAGTACCAAGTTACAATTTTCTTCCAAAGATTATACTGGATGTTAATCATTATTCTACATAATCTAGAGAAAGACTTAATTCTTTATTCATCCTTGAGTAAGTCTAATCCTTCCTTTTAAACATCACATAATCATACAAAGCATGTTATAAGACTCTGCACATATCAATGTTATCCAGAGTCACTTTCAATGCTTCTTATTCCATCATCTAGCTATACGTCTCATAATGAGCCTACAACCTGACACAATGCATTCCTTCATCCCTTTAAAAGTATTGTTGCCATACTATATGGAATGTATACTAACCTTGTTAACCTTGTCACAGTGCTTCTTCCAAGAACCTTCCAAATGATGGTTCTTACAGGATCATGATGATCCATCTTATCAAGAAGAGTGCTTCTAACACAATGTTAGATAATCCCTGGCTGAACAGTGTGCAAAATGGTCTATCTATCTAAATGATTTCTACAAAGCAACTTAACCAAGTAGAATATAAGCATGCTACTATTACATGCTTCTCTCAATAATGCTATACAAAAACAAGACTATTCTAAAGTAAGCAGCAATGCATGCTATTCTAAAGGAAAGACCAATCTTCATAAAGAACCTGAAAGACAAGGTGCCTTCTTCAATAGTAAAGATCTTTCACATCTTCTTTCTTTGGCTTCTTCTCAGGTTCTCCCATTTATTCAGCTACGTGAGCCTCACTTCGTTCTTTTCTTTTGTTGTTTTGCTGGCTTGGACAGTCCCTCTTAGAGTGTCCATATTCATTGCACTTAACACAATGAACCCTGGACATATCTTTCTTCTTGGACTTCCCAACTTTCCTTTCTTCAGCTTCTTCATTCTAGCAATAAAGGCTTGAGATTGTTCATCTAATCCAATGCCATCCTTTGCCTTGATCCTTGTTTCTTTCAAGATGCATTGTGCCCACAACTCATCAAAAGGAGTTGAATCTTTCATGGAGTGATAGTTGTGCAAAGTTGCTCCATTCTAGTGGCAATGCATTCAATACACAGATGGTCATTTTCGAATCAAAAATTCTCTCCAAGCCCTTGCAAGTGATCTCTTAATTGAAAGACCTTCATTAGAAAGGATGCCATGTATTCATCCTTTGATTTCTTCATTTTATAGAATTTATTCCTCAAAGACATCTTTTGTCCAAATACACTTACAAAGTACAAATTCACTAGATTGTCGTATATAGCCTTAGAAGTTTTCAGATTTGCATCAATGGAACAAGAGCATCCTTAATGGATTCAACTATGATCATTTGTGCCCTTACTTCTATTGAAAATTGTAACTAGGTTTGGTCTTTATAATGACCTAATTGTGATCATTACATTGTATATTCTTTATAAAGAAAGAAAGAAAAAAATTATATTTTATTTTGGAGTATGGGTTTCATACTCAAGTTTGAGTCAAAAGCATGTTCTTTGTGCTTTTAGGTTTTCTAGGTCTATAAAGAATAATATTAGTCATGTGCCATAGTCCCATTTGGACTCACTGTAATAAAGAAAGATATTTATTTTATCAAAAAAAATCCATTTTGGATCCCACAGCCAAGTCGGCCCAAGAGAAGATCAAGTTGGCCTAAAGGAGTGTAATTTGACCCTCAAGAGAGGCGATATAAAGGAGGAATTCAACTCACTTCGAGCACGTCATCTCAAGTTTGATATACGATAGCGAAGAAGAGAAAAAGTAGCTAGGAGGATGAAGAAGAGGAGCAAAAGTCAAAATCTTTAGAAGTCTATCTTTTCTTGTCTACACATGTGAAGCTGCTAGGGGTTTGTGAAGTTGTGAAGTTGCAGGAGGCCGAAATTGCAGGACCGAAACTCTGAGGAACAGTTGCAGGGCCGAAATTCTGGACGAAGTTGCAGTAGGTCGAAGTGCTGGAAGCTGCCTTGAAGGAGATCTTGCTAGACGCTGACTTGGTGCTTGGAAGGGTTGTTGGCTTTGGTCATTGGGTCTTGGAAGTTTCATCATAAGAAGATTATATAAGAAGAGAAGCATTTCTTTTTGGGTTTTCTCCTTGGAGGGGTTTTTCCCTAGCTTGGAGCCTATATCTTGTGTACTATATTTTGTTGTGATCTTCACTGTTTTGATAATTGCTTGATGAACAAAAACTAAATAAGTAATAAAAGGCCAACTAACATCACAAGTAATTATCAAGAAAACAAAAATCTATATAATCTATAAGTCTCCCGATTTTCCAACATGGTTTCAGAGCTAAGGTGCAAGAAGGAGACTGAAGATCACATCCTAGTTGGCACTATGACAAGGGTTTTGAAGAAGGGTTTCAAGGTTCTTGGGAATCTCGCTACTTCCATCAAGGGTTACATATTGAAGAACATCTCCAAGCTAGCAAAGAAAGTAACAAATGGAAGCTTGTTCTCCGCTTTATCCGGCACTTTCAAAGATGAGAATGTATGGGTTACTGACAGTGGTGCTTCCAGACATATGACGGGAGAATGCAGTCAACTTCAGACCACGTCAAAAGGAAACTCCTCTCACTCAATCGATCTTGGAGAAGAGAAAATTTATCCAGTAAAAGGCATTCCAATTTTTAACAACTACAAATTTAAACATAAACTCACCAATTAATATACAGACATCTACCTGGTTTCCAAGTTTGAAGTTGATCCCGCATTGTTGTAGCACTCAATTTGCTCTAGTTACCAAAAGACCAAAACCTCCCTGCCAAACCGAGTATAATCTCGATACCCAACTCCAAAATACTTCAGAATTGAAGTACTCTAGCCCATGTGCCCAATAGCTTCAAGCACAATCAAGGCTTCTTTCTCTTTCTCTGTCTGTGGCTCTCAGTTGTAGATTCGTCCTCTGTTTCTCAAAAAAAATAATCCCCCCTTCCAAACCCCTCTCCCTCTCTTAAATAGCAGAGGTTCCTTGACCTCTATGCATTCGTTCACCGTCTTTATAAAAGAATATTATTTTCTGTTAAACAGTGGTTGCCTCACCATGCTTCTTGCATTTAATTGAATTGGATGACTTTGTTGATATATATACTAGTGCAATGTAGGTGATGCATGCATATGTAGCTATCATATGCACGCCTCACATGCATGCTAATATTGCTATGCTACTCGTGATTCGAGATAGGTTGTTACAGGATCTACTTCATTAGAGCTCGAGTCTAGTGGAAGCATTCCCCTCACCAATATTCTATACGTTCCAGGTTTGAAGAAAAACTTACTTTCCATTTCTTGTCTAGAGGATAAGGGTGATTAAGTTGCTTTTGTTGATGGCAAGGTTTTGGTTTGGGGTAAGGGCTTTAGTATTAATGATGCTAGGGTGATTAGGATTCGTGAAGGGACATTATATAGACTTTTTACAACTCTATATCATGCTCTAGTCCACTTAGATGTGAGTCATTTTGAACTGTGGCATGGAAGGTATGGACACCTTCATTATAAGATTTTGCCATCTCTAAGTCAAATGGTCAATGGCGTCCCCGAATTGAAGGAAAAACATGAAGGGACCTGTAAGGTGTGTGCTCTAGGAAAGAATGTAAAGAAACTATTTGCAAGAAGTGATACCAGATCTAAGGAAGTGGTAGATCTCATACATTCAGATGTATGTGGACCTATGGCAATAAAATATCTCGTTGGGCATCAGTATTATGTAACCTTCATTGATGATTTCTCAAGGAAAATTTGGTTATATCTCCTCAAGAACAAAGATGAGGTATTTGAGATGTTTCAGGAATTCAACAATGAAGTGGATAATCTGACCGAGAGAAAGATCAAGACTCTGAGGTCTAATAATGGTGGAGAATACACCTCCAAGGAAGCAATAGCTTTCTACAAGGAAGCAGGGATCAAGAGGGAGCTTATCGCTCCTTATAATCCTAGACAGAATGGTGTCGCTGAAAGGAAGAACAAAACTATTGAAGAATGGGTTAGGGCCATGTTACATGATTAGGATCTCCCTCAATTCTTATGGGGAGAGGGGTGCGACAGCTTTTTACTTACAAAACCGAAGTCCTCACAAGATTCTCAACAGCATAACTCCAAAAAAAGCATTATAAAAAAAATGCCAAGTGTGGATCATCTTTGAATATTTGGGTGTCCTGTGTGTATACATGTACCCAACGACAAGAGAAAGAATTGGATCCTTCCAGTCTAAAGGGCATCTTTGTTGGGTACAGTGCTTCATCTAAAGTATACATAATATATAATAAGGAAGATCGTCAAATTGAAGTAAGCAGGGATGTCATCTTTGATGAAAGTATAGCTTACAAGAAATCAAAGGATGTTCCAATTTACTCTGATGAAGAAGAGATACCTATTTTTGAGGATATATCAAGGGGCAATAATGGTCAAGGTCAGGCATCTACTCAAGAAGATGTTGAAAGCCCCAACGAGCCTATACAACAAGTAATTGTTCTAGAAAATTGAAAAAAGCTTGCTTGGTTGAGAACTACTCTATGAGAAGCAGAAGGACATATATCATCAAGGACCTTCAAGGAAAGCAAAACGCTGAAGAGGTATTCTGGGTATGCTGCATACATGACAACGCTCATTGAAGTAGAACCATCCCCGTATGAAGATGCGACTAGACATCAACAGTGGAGGAATGCAGTGCAGGAGGAATACCAGTCAATCATGAAGAAAGATGTCTGAGAAATTGTCCCTAGGCTAAGTGACAAATCTATAGTCACTTCAAAATGGATTTACAAGATAAAGGATGTTGCAAATGGGAGAAATGATAAATAAAAAGCAAGGTTTGTAGCAAGAGGCTTCTCACAGAAAGAAAGGATTGATTACGAGGAAAGCTTTGCTCCTACAACTAGATATACAACAATAAGGTCGCTTGTTTCGTTGGCTGCTACTATGGGATAGAACATCCATAACATTCATCAAATGGATATTAAGATAGCATTCCTGAATGGGACTATTGATGACGATGTTTACATTGAGCACCCTTAAGGATTTGAAATAAATCAAAGGGAGACTCATGTCTACAGGCTGAAGAAAGCTCTATACGGATTAAAGCAAGCACCTAGAACTTGGTATGCAAGAATGGATGCATACCTATTGAGACTTGGTTTTACCAAGAGTTCTACAAATCCTAACCTATACATCAAGGTGGTCCAGGGTGAATCAGTGATCATACTCTTGTATGTGGATGATCTACTAGTCACAGGTGTAGAAAATCGAATTCAAGAATGCAAGTTGTTGTCGCTGAGATTATACAAGCACTACGACAACGACTCAGGTCGGGAGTTGTCACCCTGATCCCCAAACTCTCCATTCTAGTTGTCTCCCAACAACAGGCTATGGGAGGTAGACCCTATGGAAATGAGATGATGAAGGACAAGTTGGGAACCAACGAGTCAGGGAGACACAGTTGAGTAACCTAGCTACCTCATTAAAATTAGCAATATTTTAAGGATTAGATTAAATTTATATTTGAGACCAGTGCTTTATGGAGTCAAAACTCTTGCTTATTGGATTAAGACCAAGTAACTGGATGGAAAACTGTTGCTTGGATGCTTCACTGTATGAAATGTGAATGCTAAGACCTAGGTGTGATGCAAAGATCTTGATTATTTTTAATTAAATGTCTAATCTAAGTATGACTTTCCCTTAACTGTTTTGAAGTTGGGCTCCAAGGTAGGTTGTGGGAAGGAGGCCAACGGGGAGCAAGAAAGAGCTTGATTAACGATACCTTCTATTGGGCTCCTATCACCTGATGCCTCCGGCACTGCAGAGACTGTGGCTCTAACAACTGCAAGGTCACTGTGTTAACCACCAAAGAGTTGCCAAAACCCCTCAAGCTAAATGAGAAGGGATGCCAAAGAGATCTATCAACCAAGCTTATGCTTGGAGGTAAAATTTTAGATGCAAAACTAGCTTTGGATGATATGCCAGGTGAAATGAGTGAATGATTCTAAAGGTGAGATTATCAATGTTTTAAGTACTTTAATTATGGTTAATCTTGAGTTATATTGATAAGTACTTATCAATGAGATACAATCTCAACCAAAAGAATATGTTCCAAGTTAACAAAATATGCCCAATAAGATAAATGTTTTACCCAAATGCTCAGAATAGCAACAATATAAGCCAATAGCAACAATTGCTTAGCCAACGATGTAACCAATGCATCTTACTCAAATTAGAAAATACCAACGACTCTTCAACTTAAGAGATGTTTAGTTAAAACAAGAAGCCTTGCAAAATCCTAGCTCTTAAAGCATCAATGTTAACAATCTTAAGAATCACTGAAAGCACTTAAAGTGATTTACGATATTCAGATTCCTGATGACATAAATGAGCAATGCAGGACAGCAGTGAGCTACTTACGTTTAAAAGACAACAAGATGATCAATGCTCTTATGCAATTAAAAAAGATACTCAACATCAATTATTCACCAATTTTCGGATTTTAGATATCACAGTAATTCTCAATCACTTAAAGGATACTCAGTGATATTCCTTGAAAACAAGATACTCAAGATGCCAAAATCATTCAACACAATTATGGAATTGAAGCTTAATGTTTTAAGTGCTTTATTAGTGAGCTTATAGTGCAAACTTAATAACCTTCCAGTAATATCGCATATGTTACTTATTTAGAATGCTGGCAAATTGGGAATCAGCAAAGCTTTGCAATATTAGAAATGCTAACAGTGATTATTAGGCAAATTGACAGTTATATGAGATTGTAGAATAGTATCAAACTCTACCGAGAGAACAAACAATCAATCATCAATGAATGTGAATTTTAGTGCACGAAAGATAGGTAGTGACAGTCAAAATGCACCAGGCTACTGCTACTAAATCAGCCCACTGTCATATCAGATCAGACCTTAATTTAAGAGTGCTCATGAACCAGTGTTATGCTAGATGGAACATTGTTGGAAAAAAGGAATGCAACCTATATTATGTGAAATGCAAACTGTCAACAAGGTAAGATTGCTTTAGTGAGATGCAATTATGCTTCAAGGTGTTTCAATGTAAGAAATATCAGACCACTTATATAAAGTAGCACTTCAAAACACAAGCTCATAGGATTCCAATGATAACCACTTAAGCACTTTTGGGACTGCTCAATGGGACAGCAGCAAAATCAAATGCTTTTAGATAGAATGCTCATTAGAGTGCTCTTCACTTTATGTGATGTATCAATTAGAGACAAATGAAATTAAATTCTGCAAGCACAAGTAACTCTGAGATTGCTAACAGAAATCGGATCTGAATTATGCAATACAATTCTAATCGAACGAGAAAGAGAGACAAAGGGTTAGTGTCTAACTAGAAGAGAGAAAGGCTCCTCCCGATGCCTTGAGGAAATGGCAAAGATGAAAAACAAATCTGCTACAAACCCATTCCTAAAGCTGTCAGATGCTAAGATGAAAGAACAACAGTATATTTCAGCAGTAACAATTAACGCCAGACTTCAAAGAAAATCCCACAGCCAAGCAGGAGAAAGGCTAAAAAGTGTTATTTAAAAATTGTATGGATTATTTGTGATGATCTGAATTATTTTTAAGCCTTAAATAGTCATCTTTTATTGTGATTACCCCTTGAGAAATGTACATAACAATGAGATAAAAGGGGTAAGCCCTAGATCACAGCTCCTCCAAAATAACACCTGCAAAACCATAAACATTAGCCCTGAAATCAAATGGGATTAACTGATGGGAAGCCTATACTAAGCCAGTGTTTAATGGAAAGAAACAATGACAAAATCCCTTGCAGGCAGGCTAGCCAAAAGACAAAAGAAAACAAAAAAAAATGAATGTGGCCCTGATGAAATAAAACCCAAGAATATTGACAATCTCTCCTAACCTAAGAATTAACCCAGAAATTTAAATTAAATTTCGTAAAATTCTGTGGGAAATTTTCTTAAGTTTTCAGGTTTTACACCTTTACAAAATTTTGGTAATCCCTACCATATGAATTGAAAACCCTAGCCGCTCAATAATAACCCCTTAAAGACTCACAACCAAGGTGATATATGGCCCAAAAATTGTTCAGTGCCTTGCAAGGGAAAAAGCCCAAAATTTTATGATTTCTTTCCTGAAATTCCCTGGCCTCGAATCTCTGTTAGACGTCAAAGGAAAAGACTGCTCCAAAATACTTGTGAACCTGAAGAAAGATAAAAGAAAAAATCTCCAATGAAGGGTTTTTGACTTGCCAAAAATGAAGGAATAATTTTAAGTCTTCCACCAACGAACTCTTGCTAAAAAATGGTGATATCTCCTTTCATGAAATTTTGGCTCTCTGCAAAATATTTAAGGGTTAGAAAATTAATAACTAGGAGCAGAGTCAAGCCCTTTGCAGCTCAGAAAACCATTGTCAATGATGCTTGTGGCTTGCAAACACCAGCAATTTCGAATTAGAGAACAATAGAAAACTCCTTTCAAAAAAATATTTAAAAATTTAAGAGTTTAAATGATTTGTTTGGAGATAGTCTTTTCTAAAAACCCTTGTGGCAAAACCTTTTCAGAAAAATGCCCTAATATCAATTCATGGCCTACCCACGAATTTGATCTTTATAATGCCTGACTTTAGGAGGCTAATAGTACCCCCAAATATATAAAGAAATGCAAAATTTACCAGAAAAAAACTTCAGACTCACTTAAGACCTTGACGACAAGTTCCACCCTAGCTTTGGGGTGAGGTTGGAGGGAAAAACTTTGCCGATCATCCGTGTTTAGAAACACAAATGAATCAATGAGACAAAAAACCTCCTAAGATGAAATTCGTCGCCAAAATAATAGGCTTACCTAGGTCGTTACATACATATATGGTCTTACCAGCATCGTTTACATTAAAATTATGCAAAATCAGTTTACAACTCTGACAAACTGACGATTGATAATGATGAATCCAGGATAATTTGAAGCTTGAACATGATGGAATCCCTTTGCGAAAAAGTGTACTACTATAGGGTAGTTGACACGGAGTGGTCAACACAAGTAATTATCAAGTAAAGGAAAATCTATATAAACTATAAGTCTTTTGATTTTCCAACAACTTCTTCTTTCTTGTACTTCACTAGTTCTTGAGTCTTGTTTTTGCAAGGTTCAGTAATTTCACCAGTAACATATTCCATTACCTCATGTTTTGTAAGTGCCATGTCAATCATTTTCTTCCATACTAGGAAATTTGATGCTCCAACGAGCTTATTGTTTTCCTTGCAAAAAGAACCCATATGACCTGTAGATTCAGACATAGAGTAACAATATGATACTTAGTTGATAATAGTCTTCCCTCATCTGATGATGTCTCCAACTATCTTGAGGTTTTCAAGATCTTCAATGAGACTTCAAAGATGGCTTCCAAAGGTGATGATACCAAAATCCTTTAATGCTTCCTTCAAGTAGGTCTTCCAATGAGTCTTCAGCTAGATCCTTTCTCAAGAGAGAATTACAACCTTCTTGTAGACTTCCTCTTCAAGCTTTCTTCTTGATGAGACCCTTCTTTTAAATCAATAGGCCTTCCTTTTCCCTTTCACAAACCCTTCTTGTGTCCACAAGATTATCCTCCTAGTTGCCTTCTTGTAGTCTTCCTCTTCAAGTTTTCTTCTTGATGAGACCCTTCTTTTAAATCAATAGGTCTTCCTTTTCCCTTTCACAAACCCTTCTTCTGTCAACAAGATTATCCTCCTAGTTGCCTTCTTGTTCACCTTAGCTATGATACCATGTTGGAGAATGCAAAGCGGCAGCTATTAATTCCAATTTTCCTTAACCTTAATACTTGCTTCTTATTATTCTTCTTATGTTTCTTTATTAGATCTTCTTCATCAAACAAATATCGAGAGAAAAATAATAAAGACAGTGGACACAAAAGTTAGCCTCCCAGCCAGGGCAAAACCCCTCCAAGGGGAAAACCCAAAAAACTCTCCCTTTTCTTACAGAATCTATTTCAAATGAGACAACAAAGACCTAAACCCTAGACCAAGTCCTCCTCCAAGTACCAAGGCAGCCCTTCCAAGAGAAATCAGATTACCATAGCTCAATCCTGCATCACCCAATTTCAACCACAAATTCGACCCTGCAACTTCGGCCCTATAGTTGTTGCAGAAACCCTAATCCAACTTTTCCAAGAGATCCTTCCTTCACCAAGACTAATCCTCCAAGGTCAATGAGGTCAAAACAAAGTATTCCTTCTCCCAACAATTTGATACTACAACTCATCCTGCAATTTCGGCCTCCTTTGTAGCTGCAAAAACCCTAGAACTTCACAAGTGTGAGAGAGATAGAGCCCAAAAACAAGTTTCTTTGACTTCCCTAGCTTTCTAGAACCAATGTCTCTTCACCCTCAACGACTTGTATAAATACAAGTGTCCTCTTGTTGAAAAATATAATTAGGTTGAGTCTTCATAATGACATGTGCAGTTGTGATTTTATGTAATTGATGAAAAGAAGAAAAATAAAATTATTATTGTAATGTTTGTCTCATGGGTTTCATGAGCAAGGAATTTTATTTTAGTGATGGCTCCCGTTGTGAGCCTTTAGGATTTGTCATCTAGTCATAAAAGTCAAATTGAGTCTATGTCATGTATGAAGGACCCTTCTTGGGTATGTTACATTGTGTATGTCATTAAATCAGTATGTAAACCCTCCAAGACCAAGCACAAACAGCTCCTTCATGTCGGCTACAAAATGGAGTAAATAACCTACTCTAAGAGACATGTCGGCTCAAGCTCTTTCATGTTGGCTAATTACAAAGGCAAACCACTATAAATAGGCAACTCGACCCAAGTTCAAGAGACAGAATTTCAAAGACATAATTCGGTCAAGATCTTAAGTGCGAGGGTCATCAAGAGAGCCTAATTACCAACAAGGAAGAAGGAAGGAGCAGCGAGGTATCTAAGTGTTGATTTGGGACTGTTTTGTGGGCCAACTAACCTCCACACATGCGAGAGATCTTTGTTGTCCATTGCAAGAAGAAGGCTGAAATATCAGTCACTATAAGGAAAGTATTTTAGGTGAAGAACAAGGGTGACAGCAAGCCGAGTTGACAAGCAAAGGAATCTTCGCCTAAAGGGAAAGGTATCAAGGACTCAAAGGTGACACTTCACACATGTTAGGATTTTTGAAGGAAGCCAAGAAGTTGCAGATCTGAAACAGAGAAGAGGAAGCCGACGTCTGGAAGGCAGCAGTAAAGGAGGACGAAGTTTGACTTTCGTTGAAGGAAGAAGAAGCTTTGTGGCTTGGTCTTGGAGTTGGCAAATACGTCAAGGGTTTTGGACTTGGTATTCATCAATTGGAATCTCTATAAGAAGAAGAATTTGTTTGGGTTTTCCTCTCAAAGAGTGAGAGGTTTTGGCCTTGGCTAATAGCTTATATTTTGTGTCTCTTGTCTCTTTATGGTTTATGCATTGGTAGTTGTTTGATGAAGAAGAACACTAATAACCTAAGTAAAAGAAGATCCTAATCTAAAGAAGTAAAAATCACTCACAAGTAGTTACTAATAGAAGAAAAATCACATAAGTACTATGCCCTAGATTTCTCAACATGGTATCAGAGCTAAGGTAACTAAGTCAAGGAAGGACATCTTATCAAGGGACACTCAAGCATCAAATCTCAAGGAAGGCATCAAAGCGAAGATCATCTTAAAGTCAAAGGAATCATAAAAACGCTAGATCAAAGAAGTATTGGGATCGTCATCAAGAGGGAGAAGGCCAAAACCCTACATCTACTCAAGTTAAAGTGTTTTGAAGACTATTCGTCCAAAGGAAGCTAGATCAAAAAGCGGTGTCATCTCACTCCCTGTAGGATCAAGGATCATTCTTGAAGAAAACTACCTTCATCAAGGACAAGTTTTCTATCCTCTATATAATCATCAACATCAAGGAAGTAGCAAGAAGGAGTATCCTATCAAGTAAGTATATTTATGTCCACATCTGAATCTATCAAAATGTCTTTTTGCAAGGAAACCAACAAACTGGTTGGGGCTTCAAACTATCTTGCAATCTCATTGAAAATGAAGTTATGTAACATGTCAAAGGTTCTATCAGTAAACCAAGAGAGAAAGATGCTCAAGCTCTTGCCAAATATATGAAAGGGGAAGTTAGGGCTCAAAGGATTCTCATAGAATCCATCAAGGATCCCCCATCCCATATGTATCTAAAATCGAAACTTCAAAAGAAATCTATGACAAACTTGCAAAGTTGTATTCCATATGCACTACTGGAAAAGTCATCTCATTAAGGCAAGAACTCTACAAGCTGAAGATGTCAAGGGAAGATCGAATAGCCTCATACTTTATGAGGATCAATGTTTTAAGACTCCGACTCGGCCGAGCAATGACTCCGACTCCGACTCCGACTCGGTAATGACTCGGCCGACTCGTTTTCAATGACTCGGTCGTTGTAAAAAATACATTAAATATTTAGTTTTTTTAATAAAAAAACATAATTTTAAAGATTTTCATTCATGTTTCCAAACACACAACATTATAATATAGATGGAAGACAACATATGATCAAAGTAGGCTCATGAAACAATCCATTATATCA
>APFE031108229.1:65158-77775 GCA_000404065.3 Pinus taeda
AGGTGAATTCAGAGTGATTGTATACCTATAGAGCTGTAAAACATGAAGGATAAGACAAAACCACATACATCTTGAGCATTTGAACAAAGTATGAATCTTGAGAAGAAAAAGTAGTCTTTCTATTACTGTAAAAAGTCTTTTACAACAGCCAATATAAACTCTGTTTTTTGCATAAACATCCAACCCCTGTTACATAGATGATTCCACTATATATAGCATCCTTATTCTAACTAATCGATATTCCTCCTCCAGCATGAGGGGAATTCGATTCTGCCTATGATGACACCTACTAACTTTTAACTAACTAATAATTACAGCTGACTATTAATTGACAGCGCTGGAATCCTAAAACAATTAAAATTCTAATTCTACTAGATCTTCTAGACTTCTAAATCAAATAGGACTCAAATTCCATAACAGCCTTGATCTTCAATCATTTTCGTTCTCTGACATCTGGAGTTTGGCTGAGATAGCTGTGATGAACCTTTAATGCTCCATGTTTGTTTTTAATGACACATCTTTTCTGTTACCCTGAAACATAGGCCCCTGTTTGTCGGTCCTTGATGTGTTGTAGGCTGCATTTTGGGCCATAATTCAATTGCCACATCAACTATGCTTCTGTATTCCATGACTAAGTCCTATATTTTCATATGTTTTGAACAACGCCAGATATCCTGTGTATCATATAACTTCCAGAGCAGAATTGCCACAATAATCATCAACATGAACCAGAGAAACTGGAATATTAGCCTCACTGCTTAATTCCTTCCATGGTGTTTCTAAAACACCTTCAGACTCGCACTCTTGCTCTTGAGAAGTTAAAATAACTGTATCATAAGAATTATGTTCTGAAAACCGCTGACAATTCATGCACTAGTTCAAACTTCTAAATATTATAAAAAGGCTTTGCCCTGATTGGCATTTTCCCAACTTGGTCAAGAAGACTGATCGCACTGCACAGAAAACGTGACAGTGCCTAAAACTGAAACTAAGCAAGCCAGGCACATCACCTTGCATATACAATTAACAAGGCTCGATATTGCTAAAATTAGGAGAACCTTCCCACCTCATCCATGGAAAATACGTCAACCCAATCCTCAACACTACTTTGAGCTTTCACTTCCTCAGCTATTATCTATTATCAACTGTTGCGACTGAAGATGGTCTCCAGTGACTCCATTGTGCTGAGGCATTAATTTCTGGAGTGAGCGGTACTGAAGGCGAACACTTTCACCGGTATCGAGTACTCGAAGTAAGTACCATCCATTCAAGCAATGAGACGTTACATATGCCTCCCTCCCAACAAATTTGTCTGGAGTACGCTTGTTCCCTTTAATCATAACTTTCTCATTAACAGAAAATGGATACTGAACTCCCTTCAATTGCCGAGAAACATCCCCGTCCATAAAGAAGCCCACATCATCTCTTTTCATTCTATCTCCTTGATCTCCTGCTTCTTTCCTACTTAGGTTCTTCCGCAATGCTTTCCACAACTTCAGAAACTTTACGCTATTTCTTAGTTGGCTCTATTTCACTAGGCAATCTTGCAGAACTAAAGATTTTGCAAATTTCACAAGTCTTTTAAAGCCTTTTGTTTTCTTAATAACTGCACGATCTAAGCTAGCCGCCAACTCTGAACTTGGCACAACATCAGCATCACCAATATCAGATGAAGATACTAGCAACTCCTTAGCAGTGTTCTTAAAGTCAGTATCCAATTGAATGGCATCAGCCTTCCCTTGTTCTGGGCAACCTTCACAAGGGCTACTCTCCAATCCTCCAGATATACAATCATCTGCGTGTGGAGGTTCATCCATTTCAACAGAACTCAATAATTGGGATTTAATGGAGTCATTAGAGAGATACAAACTTTCATGCAGCTCTTTACCACCATTTTCCAATGCACATCCCACATTGTTTTCAGTTTCTTGATCCTTTGCCAAATCGGAACTACAAGTAGGTCCTCTCATCTTATTTTACTTATATATTGCTCATAAGAAAAGGCTAAACTTCTTTAAACTATTGTTCTAGATATGGCTACTTATCTAGGGAATTAGTATTATCTGTAGACGCCAAATTCTCTGAAACTCTTTGGTGTCTCATAAGTAGAATATTTGGGCCATATTGTTATAAAGTATGGCATATAAGTGGACCATAAGAAAATTGAAGCTAAGAAGGAATGGCCCCATCCTACAAGTCTTAAAAGTACATACAATTTCTACTCTTGACAGTTCATTTATAATTATGGAAAATTTGTTGTTCCCCTCACTGCCTTGCTTAAGAAAGATGCTTTTAGTTGTAATGCAAGCATACATCATGCTTTCCAAGAATTGAAGGATGTTGTGTGTCTAAAACCCACCCTCGCTCTACCTAACTTCACTAAGACATTTGGCTGGAATGTGACACCTCAAGAAAAGAAATTAATGCCATTCTCATGTGAAGATATCTTGTTGACCAACAAGATACATGAAATGTGGGGGTCATTGTAAAAAAGTGTGACTTCAAATTGGTAAGTACTCTTTGAAATCATACATGTTTGTAATTGAAATGGACTTTGTGTCATTTTTTTGGGGGTTTGAATCATTGCACACACTAGGTCCCATCACCATGGACTTCAAGAAGTCATACATGATATTCTAATAGGGAGGGAATCATAGATAGTTCTCCTGAGATCACCAATTCTCACTACATGGAAAAACTCCTTTAAAAGGGACATTTGGTGGTTATATCATAGTTCACTATAACCTGTAGTAATTCCTTCCATTATGGACATGTATTTCATTGAACTTCATTGTAGGGTTAACTTCATGATATACCACAATCATTACAAACTGTGATGCCATATAACAAAAAAGGAATTCAAAATTATCATTGTATATAGAAATATGAACTCAACTTATATAAATTTCTTAATTTTACCACGTTTTTAATTTACTTTAATATATTGTTCATTTGTGGGGGGTTCTTTTGGGGGCGTCGTGCCAGAAAAGCAGTGGTATTGGAGGTGGCATTTTGTTATGGGGTCCAGTGGCTCTGGGTGTGTGGGAATAATTTTTAGGTGTGGGTCTGCTATTCGTTCGAGTGTGGGAACAATGACAAGTTAGGAAGGACGAGGGTGAAGTGGGGTATGGGCTTGAAACTTGTGTGGCAGTGTTAGTCCAAGGACTGGCATGTTTGCACGATGAATTGAAGGGATTCCATAAAGGGGGGTTCTTGTGGAGCTTAAGTTGAAAGAAGCTTTTGGAAAATGATGTAGATGCAGAGAGGTCGAGCACGCAGGCGTCCCAACCCACAAATATGATCATTTTTGCAAATTCGAACACCATTTCAAAGCTTCCATGGTTGCTAATATTTTGATGAATAACATGTTCAAACTCCATGATATACCACAATCATCACAACTATGATGCCATATAACAAAAAATGAGTTTAAACTTATCATTGTGTATAAGAAATATAAACTTAACTTATATAGATTTCTTAATTTTACCAATTTTTTAATTTACTTTAATATATTGTTCATTCGTGGGGGTCCTTTTGGGAGCTTCTGGCTTGAAAGGAAGTGGTATTGGAGGTGGAATTATGTTGTGGGGTCTGGTGACTCTGGGGGTGTGGGAAGCTTTGTGCGTTATGGGTCTGTTATGCCTTCAATTTTGGGAACAAAGAGGAGTTAGGAAGATCGAGGTTGAAGTGGGGTATGGGCTTGATGCTTGTGTGACAGTGTTGATCCAAGGACTGGGATGTTTGCACAATGAATTGGAGGGAGTCCATGAAGGAGGGTTCCTATGGAGCTTAATTTGAAAGGATTCTTTGGCAAAAGATGCATAAGAGGAGAGGTCGAGCACGTAGAGGTGTCGACCCTTGAGGTGTGAAATGATGCATCCGGGCGACCAGTGGGATCTGAGGCAGAGAAGTAAACTGATAGGACTTGTCCCCTCGTAGGGTGGACCTTCCTCTAGTCATATTAGTCAGATGATTGAACCACTGGCACACGATAAGCATGTTGCTACACAAACGAGCAGGCCTTGGGAATAAGCAAAAGCTAGAGGGCACCACAACAGCTTGGGACAAAGGCCCTATGTCCAAAGGTGTTGTTGTGCTATTTAGTTTTTGCCTCTATATGAGGCCTACAAGTTTGTGCAACAACAAGGAATGAAAATCATAATGAATTCATATCTTTCATGAATGATTTGCAACATAACCAATGAAAAATACTTGATAGATTGGATTCTGTTTGACACAGGTAGAAGCAGATTCCAGATAGGCAGGATCTATTGGATAAATTTCGTCTACTATAGGTTGAATGCATGAGATAAACTAGTTTTATCTTGCTTTGGTCTATGTATTTCATCATTATCTCCAAGCCATCAAGTCTGGTCGGAATGAGGTTGGAGACATTTTGAATGAGAACCAACCACAATGTAATATTTTGAGCACATACCTTTTCGATATCATTTATTTAATTATATTATAAAAATTAAGTATTATTTAACTAATTGGAAAAATGTCACTAAATTTATAAATTATTCACTCAAACACATTATAATGTATTCTTAATACATTATTTATTTTATTAACCCACATAGATCTATATATCCTCCATTTTGTTTTTTATCATTAAAAATAATATTCACTTGTGCTCTCTCTCTCTCTCTATATATATATATTTGATATTTAAATATTCATTTATGCCACACATCTCCTTCATTACTTTCACTGCTTTTGTATAAAGTTGATATACAACCTCCAGACTAGCCAACCTGCACCCTGTTGGTCTCCCACAGGTCGAACAATACCCACATCTGCATGCATGAAAATGACTTTAGTTTAGTCTTGGAAACATTAAAAAAACAAAAACATGTAGAAACTTAAAAATTCAAAAAACACTTTGGTCAAACAATTTACCTATATCAGCCCATTGTGCTCCAACTGGTAAAATCAAGTCTGGATCTCCACAAAAATCGATCCCTGAGAATGTATGCTCCTCGATGACAATGTGTTGTCAATCGAGCCAACTGAAGAATGTAGTGGAAAAAATGATTGTTGATTGACTCGCATGTCTAGCCATCAATTCAACCCACCTCTACATATGCAGATCTCTAGGACCAAGTAACCCAGTCATACACGTTGTGGTTGCATCAATGGGATTCTCTCTAAGGTAAAAGTGATTAAGATCGAACCATACCAGAAATTCTTCATCTTACCACTTTTTACCTTGGTCAGTTTTTCTTTTAGTGAAGAAAGCACGGCCTGACACCAGTTGAATACTTTTGGCTCTAGACACTCAAGTGCGTACTGCATATATGATATGTTCTCCAGATGAAGTGTCAAACTGCCAACCAACTTTGCGATTGTGAAAAGGATTGTTCTCAAAGGTAGATCACCTACATCCATGATGTTTATTTTCCCATCCTTTCAAGGCTGTGTACCTAGACGACAAAACTATCGAATGTAGTCCCTCACCGATTCACTTCCATGGGAAAATCCAGAAAGTGAGATGGAGGAACCTTGCCTCGACAGTTTGGTAAGAAAGTAAATATCATCAATGGTAATAAGGACCATATTTTCCCCTATGTGAAAATTCTGATCAGTCAGATCGCATGCATGAACAAGGAACTAGAATAGTTCTATTTGTTGCATCATTCCGGACAACCTAAAGTATTTGAGTAACCCACAATTTTAGGGCCTCAACGTACTCGGATTTTTTAGGGAAACCATGTCTTTTTCTTCTTGCCCTCTTTCTCACCATGTAATCGACATTCTGATCTGATGAAAGCCTGAAATCCAGTCATAATCTTAGTTAGGATCCTTTCCATGCAAAAAACAGGACAAATTTTGGAGCAAATAGCTAAATCAAATTTGGGAAACTCACTCAATGCAGCCTAGGCACAGAGATAGTGCCTGCAGAGTAGGTAGCCTTAATATCAAGGTGCTCTTTACCAAAATTTTCAATGTGAAAGCTTGCACTGATCCCAGGGCGAAAAAAGCAAACCCCGAAGACCCCAAAAAAACCTAAAACTTGCATGAAATAGTAAAAGAATCACCTGAAAAGAAAAAGGAAGGGTAGATCTCCTACTTAGTCAGGACAGCATGAGAAATGGTCCATAGAATCTCTCACAATCAGCTAATGAAGTTCGAGGTAAAAAACTAACCCAGAGCACAACACTGGATGGTAAGTCTCAAATGGTAAAATTTCATGGTAGAAACTTGTTTTATGTTTATTTCATGTTCAATAATCAAGTAAAGATTAGTGTTTTCCTATTTTAACCTATGAAATAGGTATTTTTAATCCATTTGGTGATGTTTTGAGCAGGTTTTACAGTTGACTTATAGAATTTGACATGATCGATTGTAAATTGTACCTTTGACCACAAAGCACACTTTTATCTCTTTTTCGAGCTGTGTTAAATAACGAAAAACAACCCCCTTGGAGTCTTATTTAAGCTCTTTTCAAACTCTCTAAACATGAATATTACCGATCACTTGTCCTTTTCAGCTCATTAACGGATTGGAAATGACATCTACTCTGTATAAGTCTAACCCATTTTCGGGCTGAGATAGATTAACTACGAAAAAGGAATACGTTCACTGAACATGGTTAATAGGTTCTCTCTCGTATTGTTTTATGCTTTTTCAGGCTTGAGAGACAAATCTACGAAAAAAACTTGTGGAGTTTTCTTTTTGTCCCTTTTCAAACTCTCTAAACATGAAAAGGACTGAGTTATCTTTGTCATTAAACTCGTTAAAATGTCAAATAGTGAAAAAAGTGTCCATCTAGACAAGACTAAGTTTCACCTTCGCTAGATTCATTAAAACATCACATAGTGATGGATTCACCTGAAGGGTGGAATTATACAACAAGAATATGTTATCCTCCTCAAGCTTGATAAAACTAAAGAGGTACTAGTCAGCAATGATTAGGGAAATGGGAAAAAGGGGAAAACCACTTTATGGTAGCAGGTCGCTCTTGAACATGACACTTTCACTTCATCACCGTGACTATTTGGGTTGGGTTATTAGCTTGATGGTTATCATATTGTTTGTCTATCATACCATCCATCGCTTTGTGTTTTGGTCAATGCTACCAATTCATTTTAGTGTCATCAACATGTTAAATAGAAGTCATCCAGTTAAAATTCATCCTTTGCTATACCATAAACCTCCATTTTCATGTCCATCATTCTTGAACCTTGTGTCGTCAATCAAATTCCGTCTCCAAAATCATTGCACTCACTTCGTGTCATTGGTGTGGGATACATCAACGCCCTCCTACGAAGAGTCACTTATTGTCGACATCAGTACATTATCTAAGAAGTTAACTTATAAACACCCTTCCAGTACCTTGAGGCTTGGATACATCAATGGCAGGTTTCTCGCTTCGGGTGATAGGTTGACATCAGTGACCTTCGACCAAAAGACTTTGTATGGTGTTCGACATCAATTCATCCATTCACACCATGCAGAATGTAATGTAGTACCTTGAGGATCATTATCATTATCGATGATTTCTCTCGCGTCTGTTAACAACTTACATCATTGGCTGGTAATCAGATGGTGTCTTCCCATGTTCGACTTCAGATCACATATTCACATGGTTAGACTCGTACTTGAGCGAACGATTGAACGAGATAGAAGATCCCAGATCTAGTTTCATCCATCTGGGTTGTGATTTCAGGAGTTCTAAGTCATATGTACAATGGCATTACAAGCGGATATGATACATTCATTCCATTCGAGCAAGCACGTTCCTTTCTTAACGCCTTTATCATCTAGCTTGAAGCCAAATGGAGCAACCTAACCATGATCTTCCAAGAGAACTACGCAGGCAGGTTCCTAAGTGAATCGCCTTGGTTGCCAGCCATCCTCTAAGTGCTTTCAATAATAGGGCTTTCATATCATACAAAGTGATTACCATATGCCCAACCCGAGGAGCCAAACCATAGATTATTAGACCCAAGCCTGAAAAGGCCCCCGCCTGGAAACAAATATGGATACCTATTTCGAAACAGGGGCACAGCCTATCAATGCTCCTGGTCGTTCATGTGACCAACGTGTGAGCCCATCGCACATTGCTCACAATGACTTACGAGGTCACCCATTCATGAGTCTATCTGTAGACGATTGTCTATGTGCATGTAATGAAAAGTTTTTATGTTGAGCATGGGTATGCCTTCCCTCAGCAATTCATGTAAAATTCAAAATATCATGATATATGTATTGTAGTTGATGCAGGTCACCTTCCACATCGAAACCTCCTCATCACATCGTAAATCATTTCATTCGACATTTACATTTTCGACTTCATTCTTTAGGGGGCAGCTGTTACAGATCCATTTGGGCACATCACTCCCATCTTCTAGATAAGTGTTTTAGGGCTCGTCAAACCCTAATTTTAGTTGCTACATGCCCTAAACAAGTCACCCTTTTGAATGCCTCCTTCCCAGATAGTTTCATGACTTGAAGAGATCTTGAAATGATCTCTAAAGGGACCAGCGCAGGTAGGCCCATATAAGGGTGTGCTATAGAGTAGTTGAGTCCATGCTAGGGTGCTCTGTAGAGAACTTCGTCCCTCTTTGACCTCCGCTGGGTGAGATTGAGCGAAATTCACATAGGGCTTGGGGAATATTCTTATCTTTTGGAGTCATATAGAACTTTCCCTCACTTATCAACTCCTATGAGCTCAAAAATGAATGAGGAATGAGTTAAGATGCATCCTATCCTCTCATCCCTTCCTCCATGGAACTAATTCTATGTATCGAAGGCCATTCAATACCCCCATTTATGACATAACCTCCTTCATCTTCCTATAAATTGAGCACTCATCTAAGTGATCAAGGGGGTGGACTATGTTGAATTGTAAGGAGATTATGTTGCTATGAGAATTGACTTTGAGACAAGTATTGTTATGCTACAAGTTTTTCATGCTTTTGATGTGATGTGGATGGGATCCAAGCTGGAAGAGTGACTTCAAATCAGATTTGATGGTTGTAATTCCTTATCTATTTAATAAATTATTTGAACCTTTTTCCCATATTCTTATCTTGTTATATGATGCTTATATGTTTGAATGTATCTGATTCCATTTACATGTATTCAATAGATCTTTTTCTTTGATTGGTTCTTTATCTTCTATTTGTGTTTACAGGTACTTCTCAAGTGTGTTAAGTACGGGAAGGAGTGATAGGATCGATACAAAGGAGACAAGAGGAAATCGGAAATACAAGTAGGTCCTCTCATCTTCTTTTACTTATATATTGCTTATAAGAAAAGGCTAAACTTCTTTAAACTATTGTTCTAGATATGGCTACTTATCTAGGGAATTAGTATTATCTGTAGACGCCAAATTCTCTGAAACTCTTTGGTGTCTCATAAGTAGAATATTTGGGCCATATTGTTATAAAGTATGGCATATAAGTGGACCATAAGAAAATTGAAGCTAAGAAGGAATGGCCCCATCCTACAAGTCTTAAAAGTACATACAATTTCTACTCTTGACAGTTCATTTATAATTATGGAAAATTTGTTGTTCCCCTCACTGCCTTGCTTAAGAAAGATGCTTTTAGTTGTAATGCAAGCATACATCATGCTTTCCAAGAATTGAAGGATGTTGTGTGTCTAAAACCCATCCTCGCTCTACCTAACTTCACTAATACATTTGGCTGGAATGTGATACCTCAAGAAAAGAAATTAATGCCATTCTCATGTGAAGATATCTTGTTGACCAACAAGATACATGAAATGTGGGGGTCATTGTAAAAAAGTGTGACTTCAAATTGGTAAGTACTCTTTGAAATCGTACATGTTTGCAATTGAAATGGACTTTGTGTCATTTTTTGGGGGGTTTGAATCATTGCACACGCTAGGTCCCATCACCATGGACTTCAAGAAGTCATACATGATATTCTAATAGGGAGGGAATCATAGATAGTTCTCCTGAGATCACCAATTCTCACTACATGGAAAAACTCCTTTAAAAGGGACATTTTGTGGTTATATCATAGTTCACTATAACCTGTAGTAATTCCTTCCATTATGGACATGTATTTCATTGAACTTCATTGTAGGGTTAACTTCATGATATACCACAATCATCACAAACTGTGATGCCATATAACAGAAAAGGAATTCAAAATTATCATTGTATATAAGAAATATGAACTCAACTTATATAAATTTCTTAATTTTACCACGTTTTTAATTTACTTTAATATATTGTTCATTTGTGGGGGGTTCTTTTGGGGGCGTCGTGCCAGAAAAGCAGTGGTATTGGAGGTGGCATTTTGTTGTGGGGTCCAGTGGCTCTGGGTGTGTGGGAATAATTTTTAGGTGTGGGTCTGCTATTCGTTCGAGTGTGGGAACAATGGCAAGTTAGGAAGGACGAGGGTGAAGTGGGGTATGGGCTTGACACTTGTGTGGCAGTGTTAGTCCAAGGACTGGCATGTTTGCACGATGAATTGAAGGGATTCCATAAAGGGGGGTTCTTGTGGAGCTTAAGTTGAAAGGAGCTTTTGGAAAATGATGTAGATGCAGAGAGGTCGAGCACGCAGGCGTCCCAACCCACAAATATGATCATTTTTGCAAATTCGAACACCATTTCAAAGCTTCCATGGTTGCTAATATTTTGATGAATAACATGTTCAAACTCCATGATATATCACAATCATCACAACTATGATGCCATATAACAAAAAATGAGTTTAAACTTATCATTGTGTATAAGAAATATAAACTTAACTTATATAGATTTCTTAATTTTACCAATTTTTTAATTTACTTTAATATATTGTTCATTTGTGGGGTCCTTTTGGGAGCTTTTGGCTTGAAAGGAAGTGGTATTGGAGGTGGAATTATGTTGTGGGGTCTGGTGACTCTGGGTGTGTGGGAAGCTTTGTGCGTTATGGGTCTGTTATGCCTTCAATTTTGGACAAAGAGGAGTTAGGAAGATCGAGGTTGAAGTGGGGTATGGGCTTGATGCGTGTGTGACAGTGTTGATCCAAGGACTGGGATGTTTGCACAATGAATTGGAGGGAGTCCATGAAGGAGGGTTCCTATGGAGCTTAATTTGAAAGGATGCTTTGGCAAAAGATGCATAAGAGGAGAGGTCGAGCACGTAGAGGTGTCGACCCTTGAGGTGTGAAGTGATGCATCCGGGCGACCAGTGGGATCTGAGGCAGAGAAGTAAACTGGTAGGACTTGTCCCCTCGTAGGGTGGACCTCCCTCTAGTCATATTAGTCAGATGATTTAACCACTGGCACACGATAAGCACATTGCTACACAAACGAGCAGGCCTTGTGAATAGGCAAAAGCTAGAGGGCACCACAACAGCTTGGGACAAAGGCCCTATGTCCGAAGGTGTTGTTGTGCTCTTTAGTTTTTGCCTCTATATGAGGCCTACAAGTTTGTGCAACAACAAGGAATGAAAATCATAATGAATTCATATCTTTCATGAATGATTTACAACATAACCAATGACAAATACTTGATAGATTGGATTATGTTTGACACAGGTAGAAGCAGATTCCAGATAGGCAGGATCTATTGGATAAATTTCGTCTACTATAGGTTGAATGCACGAGATAAACTAGTTTTATCTTGCTTTGGTCTATGTATTTCATCATTATCTCCAAGCCATCAAGTCTGGTCGGAATGAGGTTGGAGACATTTTGAATGAGAACCAACCACAATGTAATATTTTGAGCACATACCTTTTCGATATCATTTATTTAATTATATTATAAAAATTAAGTATTATTTAACTAATTGGAAAAATATCACTAAATTTATAAATTATTCACTCAAACACATTATAATGTATTCTTAATACATTATAAAGTTGATATAAAATAATAAACATTAAAATGCATTCACAAACAAATAAATATGACAAGAATATAAAAAATCAATATAGATCCATCGAAGTTTGGAATCTACCAAACAAGACTATAAAAAATCAATATAGATCCATCGAAGTTTGGAATCTACCAAACATAACGAGGGAACAAATCTCTCAAGATGTAATCCTCTTTTCAAGTGAAAATTTTGAATGTTGCATATGAAAATATTTTGATATCTTTTAAATTCAAAATTAAGATAAATTTTCCATTTATTTGTATAGAAATATATGCATTTGATATTTTAATTTGACATATTTTATAAACATTTTAACGTAAAATATAAATATTATATATATATATATATAATATTAATTGAAAAAACAAGTTTTTTCTTTAGTTTCACTCACGAAAGAATTTGAACATTGAATGGAATAATTTACAATTTACATTGAATGGGAAACTAAACTATCCCTTATGAACTATTAACAAGGCCGCATAGCTAAGCCGTTTAGTTCAATTATTGAACTTTTTTTATATATATTTTCGAACATGTGAAGGGGTTTAATGCAAATTAATTCACACTTCAATGGCATTAAAGCCTTTCAAACCCTTCCCAACCCATTAAGTATGACCTGGAATTAGTCTTGTCCAAATACCAAGCAGTTTTTGAAAAGATTGTTCAAGAATTTTTAGCTATGGGTTGCATCAGTCCTAGCACTAGTAGTTGTTCCTCCCTTATTGTCATTGTACTAAAAATATAAGAAACTTGGTGCATGTGTCCT
>APFE031108239.1:0-19480 GCA_000404065.3 Pinus taeda
CACAGGACCCTGTGATGGCCGGCTGCAACCAGTTAAGAGGTCTGTAAATCTAGTTTTTAACGCATGGACAGGATGATAGCTCTCTATGCATTAAACAACAGAAACCCACCCACATGTTCTATAATACATGCTAAATCCTAACGCAGAGGTGGGATGACAGCCCCTCTGACGCTGAACATTCACAGCAATAGAACAATGCAAACAGGCACAACCTAGAACAAGAAAGAGAAGTGGAAAGTGAGCAATAAACAACAAAAGAAGCTTGTATTAGCTGGAAATGAAGACCAGATGCTGCAGGTTACAAAGTAGTTACAGTCTCCAGAAGTTGAACCTTACAACAGGGTTCTCTTCAACAAACACTCATCCCCCTATTACATCTGAGTTCTCAGTAAATATAGTGATACAATACAAAATATCTCTGTTAAGAAATGCATGGAGGAGCCCATAAATGGCCACCAACCATATTTACATTTAGGAATGGCTCTCTGATACAAATCTGACTGTGTTTTGAATAGATTTGTCCCTCTCTGGTGCTCTGCGGTCCTTTTTGGGTCGGTGGAGTGAAATATGGGTAAAGCCCATAGCCATTGAATGCTTTAAGTGGATCTGTGGTGTCCTGCTTCCTTCTCGGCCATACTGTTGATTGACTGCAGTCGCTGAACATTGAAATGGCTCCATCATGTCTGATAAATGTTGACCTGTTTGGGACACGCCTTCTTTCCTGCTCGGCCATACGGCTATTTGAAGGCAGCCACCTACTGCGCTGTACTGCTGCATGCCTGCCTTTATGATCTTTGCGCCACTGAGAAACACCATCCGCTTTGCCATAATTCAAATATTGACAGTCAATGCATGCGTTATGCCTCTATCGGGTCGCTTTTCGGGTCGCAATCGCTCATGATAGCCGGCCAATCCTCTATTTAAAAATATATTGAAAAATGCTGCAAAACACTGGAATTTTGCCTTTGGCGGACTTGAAAACATATATATTTTGCTTCTCGGACCCCATCGGGTCCGGGCTTCATTGCTATCGGCACCCCCCAAGGCTTCCTTTATATTTCCCCATATTTCATTATATAACGAAAATGCGCCCAAAATCATTGAAAAAGGCTTTAGCGTGGAGTTGAAATTGTATGAAGAATTACTTATAATAATATTGGGTCCGACCCATCGGGTCGCATACATGCCTTGTATAAAAGCTCTGCCCCTTTTAAAAGTGCCGATAGCGATATCGCCGTGGACCCGAAAATTTATCGAAAACAGTGTACAGCACTATCGGGTCCGGCTTGTCGCATCGCACATAACTATGTAAATGACCCTGCCCCCTTTGTAAGCGCCGATGCGATATGCCGACGCGATATTGGCGATATGATGTCGGCGATCGCATATCACAAAACATAAAGGCCCTGCCTCCTTGTAAGTCCTCCATTGCGACCCGCCGATGCGATATCGGTGATCGCTCATCGGTGAGGTTTCCTTTGTCGCTGCCACTGCCCGCCTGCTCCGATGCGATACTGCGACACGATCTAGACCGTTGATCGGCTAGATCCAATGGCTGATATGATTTCAGACCCTTAAGCTTGCGATTTGAGATTTTCCATGAATTTAGAGTATTTGTGCCTCCCGATAGTGTATTTCTACCCTCCAAAGGGCTTTCCTCTTGTAATTCTTTCAATCGGTGAAGGCTATAAGGGGACTGATAAGGCTTTTGGAGCACTTTTGTATCCATTTTGGGCATCCTTCCATGTGCAAACAACCCGATCAGGACTGCATTTGATCTTCAAATGTTGGATTTTGTAGCAGAGCTAACACTGGCTCCTTCTGGGGATGAGATCCTCCCTGCGAGGTCTCAAGAACTGCAGACCAATGCCTTCATACTAAACAAGCTTTAAAAACATTTGCCTAGTGTCCATTGGGCATGGAGTCAACTAAGCATACAATAGGAAACTGTAAAAGAAATTGATTACAAACATTAAAACCTGAAAACATAAACTTCAAAATTTGCCCATTTGCTGGGCCACCAAAAATTGCTGCCTGTTAGCCGGTTCATCATAGATCAACAGGACAGGATTTATTTGATCCTCCACCTTAAAAATTTTGGGGCATTTGAGCTCATCAGGTAGAGGAGGCTTGAACTTCATTCCCTTTCTATTTGTGCTCCTCCTTGGATGTTCTTTACTGGAGCCTCTGTACACCCGCTCAAAAACAATGAATGCTGTGTACTTCTTTGTGTTGTCTGTGGCCTGCATCGTTAACATGAATGGCAGACCAATGTACTCTTGTGTGGAGGACACATCGACATCACCTACTCCAGCATCTTCTTTAGGACAGTCCTCTTCCAAGGAGGATTCCCAAAACTGCACATGCTCTCCCTCTGTTATCTGGCAAGCTGCCTCTTCATTTTTTGTGGGGGCCATCTGAGCAGGCATTAGAGTATCAAGATTGAGGTGATCAGTCTCAAGCTTGGGCATTGAGCTATTTCCTGCCTCAGTATTCATGGGGCAACTTAGAGGGCTTGTCACTTGAGCAGTCAAAGGGACCAAAGATGATGGGGAGTTTCCCTCTCCCTTCTTGATCACTGGGGCGGAGACAAAAACAGGTAGGCTAATTTGCAGATCTGCATAGCCATGTGAAGATGAGCTAGCTTCGGGCTGAGATTCATGGAGGAAGGGACTTGCTGCTGGCTTCTTCTGCTGATAAGCTTGTTGTTCTGCAGGTACAACAAACTGATAAGCAGTGCTCCTGGATACTATTTCTTCATATGCAGCTCTGGTTAGGAAAGGAGCACCTTCCAAACCATGGACCTCCCCCTCTTCTTCGTATAGCTCTTCTTCCGAATACTGCTCAGCTCTTAACCTGGAAACTTTAGAGGCCAATAGCTCTATCATCCTGGCCATCTCGTCGATCTTATGATCTGAGGATAATGAGAGCCCATCCCTCTGCGAGTTTCCAAACTCAGTATTATCATAGAGCAGATCTTCATTATCCCCCCAGTGCTCAATGAACACATCACCTAAGGTCTCGATGTCTGCAATAGACCTAGGGGGTAAATTTCTAAACCAATTTCTAGCCTCCCCTTCTAGGCCTTGGACAAAAGCCCTCATCAACACATCATCTTCATTGATATTCAGGTCAACAGAATAGTTGTAAAACGACTCAAGGTGCTCTTCAGCTGTTACTCCTTCTGTACCAGTAAACTTAGGCATACGTTCTTGATAATCTCCTACATGCATGGCATTCAAAGGGGTAGGCAAGACCAAGGGTCCATACCTAGCAGCAACTATTCGTTCTATCTTTGCAAGAACTTGTTGACTTGCCATGGCTGAGGTATAAGAAAAGGATACTGGTGGACTGAGTGAAATGGATCAATGAAAAGGATGACAGAGACAGAGGAAAATGATGAACAACATGGGCTGCTTTAATGGAATGAGTTCCAAAAGGGGAATGAATAAACGGGAGCCGTATGAATCTCTGAAGGTGAACTTCACTAACAGAGACACATAAAAATTCTTGAAGGCTTACCTGATCTTGATGCTCCCTTCCGCAAAGTTTCTTCTGCTTATCGATCCTCTCAGGATCAGGCACTGGCCAGCTAGTGATTTCTGAAGATTTCTCTGAGCATGCTTCACGAACTAGACCAGAACTTCAATATGGAGTGGCCAAAGGATGGTCTTCCACCAGTGGAGTCGCCAGACAGATGATTACAACCAAATTCTATGTTCAAACCTTGTCTGTCATCAAAGCTTGAAACTATGTCGTTCTCCTAGGGAAGCTGAGTTTTGATTCTCCTCTCCCCAGCAACGGCGCCAATTAATGTTATCACGCCAAGAAACTCACCTAGGTTGTATATCAGTGATGCTCGGGAACATTAAAAATTTAACCAAATATTGTTGGATAAATGGTGGATGAATGGAACAAATGCTGCATATTCAAGCTAGATAACCACTTCTACTATGATTGAGCCCAGACATGGGTGAGCACCCTCAGACTACAAGGCTTTTAACCACCTATTACTCACAGCTTGAAGATAAGGTGATAATGGAGAACACTGACCACACCAGCAGATGCACAGGACCCTGTGATGGCCGGCTGCAACCAGTTAAGAGGTCTGTAAATCTAGTTTTTAACGCATGGACAGGATGACAGCTCTCTATGCATTAAACAACAGAAACCCACCCACATGTTCTATAATACATGTTAAATCCTAACGCAGAGGTGGGATGACAGCCCCTCTGACGCTGAACATTCACAACAATAGAACAATGCAAGCAGGCACAGCCTAGAACAAGAAAGAGAAGTGGAAAGTGAGCAATAAATAGCAAAAGAAGCTTGTATTAGCTGGAAATGAAGACCAGACGCTGCAGGTTACAAAGTAGTTACAGTCTCCAGAAGTTGAACCTTACAACAGGGTTCTCTTCAACAAACACTCATCCCCCTATTACATATGAGTTCTAAGTAAATATAGTGATACAATACAAAATATCTCTGTTAAGCAATGCATGGAGGAGCCCATAAATGGCCACCAACCATATTTACATTTAGGAATGGCTCTCTGATACAAATCTGACTATGTTTTGAATAGATTTGTCCCTCTCTGGTGCTCTGCGGTCCTTTTTGGGTCGGTGGAGTGAAATATGGGTAAAGCCCATAGCCATTGAATGCTTTAAGTGGATCTGTGGTGTCCTGCTTCCTTCTCGGCCATACTGTTGATTGAATGCAGTCGTTGAACATTGAAATGGCTCCATCATGTCTGATAAATGTTGACCTGTTTGGGACACGCCTTCTTTCCTGCTCGGCCATACGGCTATTTGAAGGCAGCCACCTACTGCGCTGTACTGCTGCATGCCTGCCTTTATGATCATTGCGCCACTGAGAAACACCATCTACTTTGCCATAATTCAAATATTGACAGTCAATGCATGCGTTATGCCTCTATCGGGTCGCTTTTCGGGTCGCAATTGCTCATGATAGCCGGCCAATCCTCTGTTTAAAAATATATTGAAAAATGCTGCAAAACACTGGAATTTTGCCTTTGGCGGACTTGAAAACATATATATTTTGCTTCCCGGACCCCATCGGGTCCGGGCTTCATCGCTATTGGCACCCCCCAAGGCTTCCTTTATATTTCCCCATATTTCATTATATAACGAAAATGCGCCCAAAATCATTGAAAAAGGCTTCAGCGCGGAGTTGAAATTTTATGAAGAATTACTTATAATAATATCGGGTCCGACCCATCGGGTCGCATACATGCCTTGTATAAAAGCTCCGCCCCTTTTAAAAGTGCCGACAGCGATATCGCCGTGGACCCGAAAATTTATCGAAAACAGTGTACAGCGCTATCGGGTCCGGCTTGTCGCATTGCACATAACTATGTAAATGACCCTGCCCCCTTTGTAAGCGCCGATGCGATATGCCGACGCGATATCGGCGATATGATGTCGGCGATCGCATATCGCAAAACATAAAGGCCCTGCCTCCTTGTAAGTCCTCCATTGCGACCCGCCGATGCGATACCGGTGATCGCTCATCGGTGAGGTTTCCTTTGTCGCTGCCACTGCCTGCCTGCTTCGATGCGATACTGCGACACGATCTGGATCGTTGATCGGCCAGATCTAATGGCTGATATGATTTCAGACCCTTAAGCCTGCGATTTGAGATTTTCCATGAATTTAGAGTATTTGTGCCTCCCGATAGTGTATTTCTACCCTCCAAAGGGCTTTCCTCTTGTAATTCTTTCAATCGGTGAAGGCTATAAGAGGACTGATAAGGCTTTTGGAGCACTTTTGTATCCATTTTGGGCATCCTTCCGCGCGCAAACAACCCGATCAGGACTGCATTTGATCTTCAAATGTTGGATTTTGTAGCAGAGCTAACAGGACCCAGGAGGCGAAGGTACCCCATGGACAAGTGAAGGTGGTCTTATCTTGGTCCTCTAGGTTGATTTGGATTTGATTATACCTGCTGAACCCATCTAGGAAAGAGAAGAACTTCTTCCCTGCCAATCCATCTAACACCTTAACTATGATTGCAACATAGATCAGAATTTTGGCAGGTTTTGTTTCTATCAATATCTGCATATCTAAAATGTTTAGTAGTCATTTGTATTGTTGAGATTGTTTGTCATCCACAATGTTAAGTGGGTTATTTTCGTACATCATTGAGAATAAAACACTATAATAGCCCAGTGTTGCACACAGCGGTTTAACACTTCTTGGCACCTCCAAATTGATTATAACTACGATCTTAGCAAGGTCCACCATTAATCCTTACTTGCATACCACATGACCCATCGAGATTCTGAAGGGGAAACAAAACAAGAATTTCTTAAAATTTAATGCGATTTGATATGTCTTGGACGTATCCAGCATCAAGCGCAAACTATCTACATAGTGTTTTACCAGTCCAAACACTGTCCAATCATTAAAATATACCTCTAAAAACTTTTGAATGAACTCTTTGAATGCTGTGATGACTACGTGCAAGAATAATGTGAGTGCATTCTTAAGCCCAAAAGGCATCACATATAATGGAAGCATCCCCATTCTATCACGAAGGTCATCTTGCTCTTGTCTTCTGGCGTGATCTTAATATGATGGTATCCAAAGAACCCATCAGTGAATGAATAGGCCTCCTGCCCTCCAACATTATCGAAGACTTCGTCTGTGAATGAAGTTGGAAAAGGATCATGGATGCAAGCAACATTGTGCTTCTTGAGATCTATGCAAATCCTTATTTCATCCTTTTTCTTCGTTTCCTAAACTACCATTGGACTCACTTAATTAGATTCCTCCATTGGTTCAATAATATCCACTTCAAGCATCTTATCCAACTGCAGGCGAACCTTTTCCTTGTATTTTGGATTAAGGTGATAGGGCCTCTTCTTAATAGGCTTTGCATCCAATTTCAAAGTTATTTTCATCACTCCTAAATTGCCTATGATGCCTTTCAAGTTTGCAAATTCGTGGGAAACCAATCCTGATATTCGCATAACAACTTAGTAACTTTTTCTACCGTATCATCATCCCAGTAGTCCCTAATATTCGCAAATATTGGCTTTGCCTCTTTTCAAATGTTCACTTGTCTTGTTTTCAGTGCCACAGTGATATTTGGATTCTCTATCTGTAGTCCCTCCACTTTGCGGTGGCCTTCCACCTCTAGGATGTTAATGTTCCTCAGATCCTCATATCCTTCTTCAACAGTCACATTATATAATTCCAGAGCATGGCATAGCTGGGGGCCCCAATCTGGTTGAATCAAATCCAAAGGATCCTGTGGTATTCTAAAGATTGTTTCCTTCACCTCTTGCAGCGCTTCGTCAATACATTTGAACCCATATTCAAAGTTGAATTTCATCAAAAATCCCTGTTTCAAAATGTCCCACTCTTCAGTGTCATGGCAGAGCTTTGTTTCTAGGTACCAATTCATGGGTATTACATCCAAGTGTGACAAAATAAATGTACCCACTCAAGTTGCAGCTCTGCCCCATAAACATTAGTCCATTTTGCTAAATGATCATGTGGATCATTCCTTCCATCATATTTCTCTGTTAGTAGGACCTTTGGTTGACCAAACCGTAATCTCATCATTTTTTGTACTCACGCCACCCATCAAAATTTCCTTAATGCGTACCCCACCATCTTGCGAGTGTAGCAAGCAGCGCCAAATCTAGTGCTTGGAAGTGATGCTTCTCAGGAAATTTCCTTTCAAATGCATCCAAAAATTTATATACATCAGTTAGACAATCATAATAAGGAAAACCTCTTACCTCATATGATACACAGCGCAGCGATTTAGTCATCATATTACAGCGCAGCATAGATACTTCGTGCAACCTATTATGTTAGTGTTCCAATTCCTCATCTGGGTCTGATGTATATGAAATTTCATGATCCAATTCAATACGTCCATTGGTAGTTGGATTAACCCAATCCTAATATCGTGCTATTATTTTATAGATCCGATCCAAATCATCATTTCTTTCCTCATAATCTCGACCGGTTCAGTATAGTGCGGTCCTTCTATAGGATCCAAAGGTACTACTAAGCTGAGTGATTTCCTCTCAAATGACATTGTCTGCTTTAGATTAATTACCCCATTCATTTCAATAGCCCAATAAATGCCTAAGAGCGTAGGGTAGGGATTGTTGTCATCAACAATTTTTATTACTTCAAAATTGGCCAACTCACTCACGCCTTCTATATCTACTGTTACGCCCTGCAATCTCCCCATAGGGATAATCTTCTGTTGATTTTCCAACCTTAATTGAATTGGATACCACTGTAGCACAGGTCTCCCCATTATTTCCCATGTCCGTTTAGGCAATATGTTTGAATCTGACCCAAAATCCAAAATAGCTTGATCCATTTCATACTCTCCTATTTGCGCAGTGAGCCTCATCTCATGCCCTGTTCCTACCTTATGCTTACCAATTTTTCAAACTACGCAAGGTCCTTCAGGAGCATTTTATTTACCGACACACTTATTTATCAACTCCTGTAATCCTTTCACGATGTTTTTATCGCATAACAACTTCATATAGGTCTCCAAGAAGGTAGTAAGCATGGACGAGTCAACTTCTTCAAACAGCTTGTTTTGACTTCTTGAGGTAGAAGCCTTAACGAAGCTTTTCTTCACTTCCATGAATGTATCTTTCGCATGCTCCAAGTCAAACCCAACCTCTTTTTCTGGAGCCTTGTGGACCTACTCACTTTCTTCAAGTTTCTTTTCTTTATCTTCGCTAGTCGTCATTCCTCTTCGCAACATGATATTTACATTAGGATCCTATTCACAGGGTTCATCCCTCATCATTAGTAGGTTTTGGGTGGGTTGTTGAGGCTATACCCTCTTCTCATGCATCTTAGTTATTAATACAGGGTAGTCTTCTATCGTGTGGTCAAACTGAGTACAATATTGGCACGACAGGTGCATCTGGCTCATACATTCATGCGTATAGTGTCTTGGCACTCCATAATTGTAGCAAATAACCTATCCCTCACCTCTTGTAGGTCCTCTTCCTCCTCAACCTCATCCATGCCCCTGATATCCTCCATGCGATCCCCCAATGCCTTGATCCGGAGGTCGAGTTTCTATCTGCATTCAATACGTGGGCATTCTTTCCATCATCAATTCATAGATACGACAGTTACACTCGTCGTGACCCACCGATTTACAAAATTTGCAGAAGAGTTGTTGTGGTGTCTGCAAATTTTTTTGCATCAAGTGGCAATTGTCTATTACATGTTTTCCATCTACCTGACAGATAGCGCACCACAGTGCGGGCTTCGTACTTGGCCTTACTTGAGCTTCCGACCTCAGAGGCATTGGCTCTCCTCCTGTAGCATAATTCATGAAGGCAGGGAAGTGATCTTTATCACACCCCTTTCTTTTACACTTTAGGCACCAAACTTCTTCGCGCACCTCTAGTCGAGCCGCCCTATATTTCTTCAAGCTTTGGAACTCTAGGAAAAGATTCTAAAACTCCTCGTGAATCTGCTGAACGCCCAACGAAGCATCTTGAATTGGTGTTTCATGAAATATCATCTCAATTTCTAGGGCTTTCACCTGGGTCCCAATATTTTGCTACGATAAGGAAACCCTTAGGTGAGGCAGGATCTAGCACTTCAGTCTCTAATCCAGCTCCTAGGGTGTATCGCTCAGCCTCATCATGATTTCCTTGAATCCAACAACTGATTGTGATTCAAACTTGGGCCTATTGAATTCCTTATTTAGCGCAGTCTGAAAGTCTACCAATGAAGCCATTTGGTTATTGATAATGTTAGCACCTGATCCTGTAGAGGAGTAACCAACTGGGCTTTCTTCATATGGTCATCTATAATATTCTAGGTTGTCTACATAGTCTCCATAATGAACCAAAACTGGTCTAGGTCCTCATTTCCCAAGCCCTTGAAGTTAGGCAAATTCATCGTATTCGACATATTGAATGGTGGCGGAGGTGGTGGCGGAGTGGGTGAAGGTGTATGTTGTGGAGGTGAAGGTGGAGGTGGTGTGGAGGCTCAATCAATGGGCTATATTCAAGACTTTTTCTCTCTTTATCCTTGAGAACTTTCCACTTTGCGTAGCTCTAAACATTAAGGTAATGGGATAACTCGCTTTTCACACAAGAGCATCTCAATCCAAGTATTCAAAGATCTTAAATACTTACATCACGTCCCTTGAAGAAGTGTTGCTCTACTTCGCTGTAGCTGACCAAGGTATTGACCATGACTTCTCTCACAAATCCTTCTAAGACGCGATCAAGCTAGTGATTCACAGTGGTTGCGATATTATCTTCAGAGGCTCCCAATCTCTGCACTAGCTCCGGGGTCTACACTATTGGACCGTCAAGACACCACCTTCCATGTTCATTTGCCAATTTAGTAATCCACTCATATAGCTCAATTGGGAAGGAATAGAAGAAAATTTTTGTGTATCTTTGTGTACATATACTTTTCCAACCACTATTCTTTTATCAGGTGCGGATTTCTGTTTTCTTGCGTCGGGAATTCATGGATCTTTCTATCCAACCACTCCTCAATCTCCTTCTTAGTTGGATTCCAGTGATGTGAAATCACAAATCTCTTTAGAAGATCCTTGTCCCGAAAACGAAACCATTTTTTGGCTTAGTGGGTCATGACCGAGGTTCATAGTTAGTTTTTCCAAACAAATCCCTAGACTACTGGCCCTTTCGGCATCAATCCATGGAGCGCGGACTGAAGTCTCACCTGAAGCAATATGGGGGGATACTGGAGCCAAGTTTCCACACCCCGAGATGAGCGTGATATTTTTTTATACCCTAAATCTTCCTTCATACAGATCGATAAGCATTTAGGGCTTATCGATATAATTACCCTTAATCAACTTCTATAACTCCGTGAATGTTCACGACTGTCTTTCATAGACCCTGAATATGTGAATTAGCTACTTATGTGCATCAAAGATTACTCTTAACTTAGTAATTACTCAAATCATCTTAAGTGTTGATAATGTCTGCATACAATAATATAATCTTCACGTAAACAGTTAACAGTAATTGTGGTCATGTAACAATATCAATCATGTAAAGTTGCACATTAATACACCATTATTTCATAAACCCATTATAACATAAGGCACATTCATATAAATAGAAGTAAAGATAGAAACACAAGTATTTATGCAACAATCTTCTTTATTAATGCTTCAGTTCTACTTACAGACTCAAGACTTTCCTACGCACTCAGCTTCAGGGGTCCGTGCACTCAGCTTCAGACTCTACGCCAGGCCTTTGCGCACATAGCTACAGAGCCTCTCTTCTACCCTAAGACTTCTTCGCTCTTACTTTTACTGACCCATTACATTCGTCTTTTTCATCTATATCTATCTTAGATTCTCTAAGATTTTCCTATTTATACAATCCCATGGTCCGTGGATCATGGGTGGATCTACAAAAGCCGACTCAAGTTACATAAAAGAAGGGTAAAACCCTTTATGACACTTTACTATCTATGCACTCCACGACCATAACTTGTGGAGACATTACATTTTATACAACAAAACTTGGGCTTTTGCCCCAAAATTGACCCTAGGGGACCCTATCCCAACAGTGCAGGAAGGAAAACATCAATAGTTTGCCCATCATGGGTTAATCAAACTTATCCTAGAAGATGCTCTCGAAAACCTATTACATGGAAAACTTTCAAAGACATGCAAGAAAAGGGATAAATAAAAGCCCGTGAACATGACAAAAGCCCCACTACTAGTGAGAGGGATGAAGAGGAAACAGAGGAGGATAAAGAGGAAGAAAAGGAGGAGGAAAATGAAGAAGATAAAAAAGAAGAAACAAAAGAAGAAACAGATGAACATAGTGAGGAACCAGAGGAAGAAGAGGAAGAGAAGGACAAGGATGGGGAGGAGAATGGAAAAGGGGAAACAAAACAAAAAGAAGAACAGAGGTCTACAGTTCAAGGCAAAGAGGGGGAATAATCACAAAGGGAATCCTCATAACCCATTGAGAAAGAAGCAACAACTACTCTTACTGCCCTAAGTACACCTATCAAGCCAAAAGGGAAGAGATAGAGACAAACCCCATTATACTTTAGGACAAGAAAAAGTACAAGAATCAGGGAAGGAAGACCTCAGACACCCACCAAAATTCCTATTTTCATTGAAGACTCACCAAAGCAGCAAGAGAAGATAGCTCCTCTTGAGAAAAATCAAGGAGAAGGATCATTAGGACAAGCCTCTCCCAAATCTCCCATCACCTATGCTAGAAGGCTTGTCACAAAGTCTACCTCATCAAAGGGAAACGTTCTCCTACAGAAAACATAGAAGGACCTATAGGAATCAGAGGCCATCCTACAGGAAACTCTGTTAAACCTATAGGAAACTCAGAAAATGGACCAAGAAGGTATCACTCAACAAGAACCAAATAAGGAAGACCCAGAACTGTGAGAAACTAGTCCTCAACCCAACCTTGATTGTTACTATAGGTTCATTGAAGGGTATAGGGCCATCCCACAGACATTTTCCATCCCCTAATTCTTTGAGCTTGAAAAAGAAAGGTCAAGGACACATAGGTGGATGCAAATTGCCAAATCTAAAGGAGGCGGGGATGTGGGCCACATGGAGGAGAAAGTAAAGGAGATGGGCAAGGATTTAAGCAGTATAAGGGATAGAGAGGAAATGATGAAAGCTCAGTTGGAAGTAGAAATGCATGGCTAATGGGATAGTTACAAGAAAGGGAAATCTAGTTGGCATCTATGGCTAGTTTATCCTTAGAGGCAATCTAGTGTAGGATGCCAGCAAAGTCTTATGCCTTGTATCTCAAGGAATAGCAGCTACAATTCCAAATTAAGACTTTGGCACAGAGAGGCATTATTCCTTTCCAAGACTACTGACAATTCATTGATCTCTATGATCAAAACACCCTAGAAGATAGAGCAAAAATGTCTCAGTTTTACCTACACAACTTGGCCTTAATAGATTTAAATATGTGGGACCCAAATTCAAAACTAAGGGGCTTGCCATTGCTGGCCTTAGCATCATGGATGAACCATGAGGAGGTAAGAGTTATAGAGATGAAAAAGGTAATGGCAAAAGAAGAGACATAAACCCTCATGATAAGAGTTGAGAAATCTAGCCCAATGGTTGTCATCAACACCCACAACCTGATTGCAAATAACCCTAGGCTTTCACCTAGGTACCTTGCTATGCAAGAGATTTTAGTCACACACTTTGAAGACATGTTCAGGCTGTTAGGAGATGACAGCATGCAAGCTTGCCAAAGGAGATGGAACACCTTTCCTTGCAGCCTGAAAATCAGAGAATACCATTCTCCTCAGAGAATGAGAGAGGCACTAAACATAACACCCAGGTACAAGCAAGATCTACAAAGACTCAAAGTCGATTGGATTGGCTTGAGACTTAGTCCACCACTGCTCTTAGGAATGTTGGGAGGAAGGAAATAAGAGGAAGAAAGAAAGCAGTGGAAAGACATAGAGAGGAAGGCAGGATTTTATTCACAGGAAGAAGAAACTATAGTAGAAGCATGGGATGTCAAGGAGGCCACCAGAGCAATGAAGGACATGGATATAGATTGGGTTTCTTAGAGGATAAGAAACACTTTCAGTAGGGGGTGATGATGAGCCTCATCATTGGGTAACTATATGGACCTTAATACACCTCCACGCTTATTAAAATCAACTCTTCTCATAATTCCTTAACATATTTTAATTATATTTTTCTTAATGAGATGAGTAAAAGTAAAATGTTATGTCTAGTAGTCTAATGTGCATTGATTCCAAGTTTTTGAGAACAAATCATTGCAACTTTGGCTAATTAAGGGCAAAAACTTGAATGAGACAAGGAGGAGAGATTGTAAGAGATAGATCCTCCTCATTTAATCCTCACTCATTCGAATATTCCTCCATCAAATCACAATAGCTCGGAGTTGCAAGCAACCAAGTCATGAAGGTCAAAAGGAAGCCGAGCTAGTGATAGTTAAGAGCCAGTTCATCTTAAGTTTGGGATCCAAGCCTCCCTAGATTAAAGGAAGTCATTGCAGACTTTAGTTGTATAAATAAGAAGGCCTAGAGCCACATTAGGATTCAGATTTTTTTATGTAATAGAACTAAGCATTTTCGAGTTCAAGACTTGTGGAAGACATTGTTATGTAATTTTTCTGATATGATAATGAAAATGAACATTTCCTTGATCCATCACTGAGTTGACTCAGAGGGTTGAATCTCTTGGGTTAGGGCCCAACCCTAGTAGAAAAGGCTCCTCTTCTTGTACTTGTATGCTTAGTTGATTTCATAGATTAATGGTTGAATTGATTTTAGCATTATTTCATTACAAGTAGTTGTGAATTTGGATTAGTTTGCTTCCTTACTTTAGTAGTAGCTTAGAAAGATAAAGGAATACCAAAAATTTGTTAGCAGGTGGACTTGGCCTCACTCCTCCCTTCAGGGACCATGGTTTGAGGAAAGAACTCATGTGTAACCCCAAAAAGACATAATTCTGATTTCTCATGGAATTTAGGGTTTTCTGCTACCTAGGCCAACATCTTTTTAGTTTTCAAGAATAGGATTCAGTTGTCATCTCTGATATCTTCATCATTGTATTAGCTCTCATAGTGTTTCACATTATTCTGCAAGTATTTCCATGCATGAGCTAGGCAACTAGATAATGAAATTCTATTTTCTTTAGTTGATTGGAAAACATTCTTATTTGACATGATTCATGGATAAATGCTAGTGATTGATGCAGTGTAAGAGTTCCAACAGTGCAGGGAGATCTCATGACCAGCAACCCCATCCATCCATGATCATCACTTTTTCCACTAAGTCCCTCAAACAATTCATCCTTCGATAAGAATAACTTTCCAAGTTTGTTGAGAAAATCCAACCATCTTACAAACTTTGTTTTGAGTTCTAAAGAAGTCTTAGTCACTCCCTTTCTTTATTGTGCCCCCCCCACCCCCCCAACCAAAATTTACCTTCCCTAATCCCTACACCACCTTCCAAATCACTCCTATTTCTCTCAGCCAGATTCTATAGGAATACAAGGGATCCTGTAGGAGCATTAAGACATCCTCTAGGAAGAATTAGGACAACCTGTAGGGTAACCTTTAGTGGCATGTTTTAAGGCCGAATTGTGAAAAAGCATCCATGAAGATAGGAGAAGACCCCTACTTGCCTCCCAATCCATCTAACCTTTCACCACCATATCTAACCTACCTACCACATCACCAAAATGATTTAGCATTCATATCTTTCACACAAAAAGGAAAAAAAGGAAAAAAGAGATATTATGTTCATTTACATGCACAATAGTAGAGTGTTTAGTTATTTCAGATTCCATGCTTAGGATAGTAGGATTACATACATGTTAACTTAAAATTCTTTTGAATCAAGGCCTCTTAGAAATTAAGTGGTGTGTCTAAGCATTTGATTTCAGTCTTTCCTTACTATAGTAGAGAAGATTCTAGTTAGTGCAAATTTCCCTTTTCCTCATTGGTAATCAAGCTTCTTCTAAATCAATAGAAGGCTAGCTTGAGAAACCATAGTGGTATATCACCAGCTTAGCAGTGAAAAAGAGTGGACAAATCACATCTACTTGTGTATACAGTACTGTCACCTCCAAGTTTGTACAAACTCGGGTTGATAAAGTAAAGTGGTATCCCCGGGAGTTGCATCATGCTTACTGCAATACTAGTGCTCATCAGAATTCTTCCTTGGTATTGATCTAAGCACATAATCTTCTCATTATCATTGTCATTTTCTCCAAGGATTTATCCTTTCTTAGGTTCAAAAACATGTTCTCTCATCTCATATTCAATTGCCCTTAGTGCTTTCCCTATCTCCATTCTCTTCATTAACTTCTTAATAAACAATTATTTGATAAGCCACTTGACCATTTTCCTTATAGGTAATCTTCATCTCAATTCTTCTTGATTTTCTTTTGTAACAGATTTTATATATTGTTGAGTTCTACCTTTACCTCAGCCATCTCTTTATCAAATACTTTGTCGTTTTTTCCAATTATTATGGAGTCCTATTTCTTCTTGTTGTGGATTCTCCTTGAATTCTTCTTTTGACTATTTGTAGTTATCTCCATCTTTCCTTCTGTAAGTTGCAGCAAAGCCTTCTCCTTGTCTTGTTTTGACTATTTGTAGTTATCTCCATCTTTCCTTCTGTAAGTTGCAGCAAATCCTTCTCCTTGGAATCAGTCTTCAACGCTGCTACTCAATACCTCATCAAACATTTATCTTGAGCTTGATATTTTGGGTATCACTATTTGTGTCTTCTATAACCTCCTTCTTGAGGATTCCTTTTTTTCTCTGGTTTATATACTTTGCTCACGCACTTCTTCTCCTAAGAAATTCTATTGTTCTCTTCACTTTCAATCTCTAGCTGAAGTATTCTTACAACATTCCTTGTTGCAATTTTCTTCTGCCACAAACCTTTACTTTAAGAGCTTTAATTTCTCTTTTCCTACAACTCTCTTTCTACAAATTTTTGCCATAGTATCTTTCTTTCTGTTACTACCTGCGTCAATTATTTTATTTAAATTAGTTGAAAACAAAAATACTCATTATCTACGATCCAATCTCTTCGATTATCCATTGTTGCAATCTCCCAATCATCCTTACTAATGTAAATTTAGTATCAACCATGTACTCCACTTCATTTGTTCAAATATAAGAAAATTATTCTTTGACTCTCCTTGTGATCCACACATTTGCCTTTAACAGTCTTCACATTGGTTCAATGTTACAGTATTACTCTATTGAACCTATCTTTAATCCCTCAAAATGAATTGAGCAAGTTATCTTTCTTCGATACCACAATTAGTGTAGGCCCAAAATGGATATCCCGCCTTTCCCCCACTGAGTGGCATTCCTACAATAGATGGAAGTTATAATATAAGAGATAAGGGAAAGGAAGGACCACCTATAAATAAATTAAACCACCATCGTGAGCCTTCGCTTAGTCAAATTTGGTTTTTCTACCATTCCACATTGATGTATACTAAGTTATGACTATTCTAACCTTTAAATGTATTAGCACCAATGATTATAGTAAATTCTATGTGACCACACTCACAACCACCACAATAACATTAGATAAGTGATTTCACTGAGAGGGTTCTTTTCCCGTTCTTGAAACTCTTTAGAAAATAATTTTGAGATGGAAATCTCTACGTTAATTGCCAAAGTCACCTCCATCTATGTAAGTTCCCAGATCCCAAATCATTTAGCCCTTAAGAAATTAAGCATCAATATCAAAGATCCATATGACTACGATCTTTAAATCCTCTTCAAACTCCAAAAAAGTCACAACATATTTTACAAATTCTAAGTAGGGTTGATTGGCATGTCAATACATATATCATTGGTCAAGGTCGACTTCTTTGTAAATAGTTGGGGGTCGCCTGACTATATATATATATATATTGTGAAGCATGAATTTTAATGAAGTATTTGAAAATAAGTCATGGATGTTGGTAAGAAAAATAGGAATAGTGGATTTACAATATTTGGATGTAGGATAATGTTCGAACAATATTGTAGAAGTAAAAAAGGAGAAATAGGTGGACACAACCATCAAATTAGGGATAGAAAAAAGAAGTCACTTTTTAGGATTTGACAAGATTGAATATGGTTTACTATGAGGATGTTGTAAGATACTTATATATGGCACCAAAATGGATACGAATAGAAAGTGTGAAAGGTGCTTAGAAGCTAATGAATGTAGAGATACAAAGATAGACATGTGGTATTGGACAATTGATTAAGATGTCAATGAAGCTCATTAACATTTAAGAAGCATTTAAATGCAATAGAATGTGGGAAGAAAATCTTAAAACAAAACAAACATAAAATATGTGAAATCCAAAATCTTATTGAATGTGGCTATTGGGATTCAACCCTAGTTTTATACGGCCATAATGTGGATGTTTCACCACTAAATTACAACTAGATAATGATAATTGCAAAGTAATAAAAGCTTACTATTTATAACCAAAATAATGAGTTGTTTTAAAGTTTGAACATATATATGTCTTTTTAGAGAAGGGAATCTTAAATTATGATATTTTGTATTTATAGTTAGAATTTGATCTCTACACAATTTCAAATCATGTCATTTAAAAATAATATCTTAATTATAATGAGCATTGTTATGATTACTAAGAATTGATAATTATTTAGTTTACCAAATCTTTTTGTTCAAGCCTAGAGATAATGTTGATTTATTTTGAGATAAACATTGCTTTGTTTTATAGCCTAGGGTTCTGTATATGTATATGTAGATATTGTTGCACATAGATTTTTCATTGATGACAACTAGTGTCATTGATGTCAAACGAGATGCCTAAGGAAGCAGTAGTGTCATTCATGAATGAAAGGAAGCAATATGATAGCCTGATCTCTTGGATTCCATGATTAATTAAAGTCAAAGATGTTTGAATTTACTGATTTTTGTCAAAGTAATTATTCCCTAATGAATTTATGGATGGTTGAGTTGGATAGTTCTCTCTGGTACCTTTTCAAAAATATATCACACTTGGAAAAACTCCTCCCGAATGAAAAGTTATGATCATTTGAAGTTGGTAGCTTTAATGAGGAATAAAAACACCAAATTTATTGAAAACACATATTTTTTTAAATAATGAGCATATTCTAGGGAGATCTATGGTCCTATGGTAAAATATATGGTGGATGTCACATAAACATGCACATTATTTGATCTATTAAATTTCAAGCCTCTTCTCGAGAATTTGGCCATTGAAATTATCATGAACGATATATGAAGTATCAACTTTATTGAGGTTTAATGAGGCTTGCCATTTTGTGCTAGCCCATTCCTATAGTGATGCATGGAAGGGATATGTTTTTCCCCTCAGTTGGATTCCATGTGGACCCCCTTGCACAATCATTGATGTCATGGTAGTATTCAATGTTTAAGTGATGAATCACATGTGGACATGTGGTAATAGGGACATGTGGCTACCAGTGGTTGGATTAAGAAGGTGACATGGTAGAGAAGGTTGATGCCACATGGAATGCCAAGATGTCAAGTTTATCCAACCAATAGGCACACGTATTGGTGACACTTGTCCCACTTGGAATGATCCACATGGTTCTTTGAAATGCTGATTGCACTTGTGTTATCACATAAGATGGAGATAGGTGGTGTACAAGTGATTTGAAAATCCTGCAAGATCTGCATCATCCAAAGGAGTTGAGTGCAACAAGATGCAGCAGCAACATATTCTGCTTCAGCTGTAGACAAGGAAATCGAACTCTGTTTCTTGCTGAACCAAGATACTAATCTGGAACCCATAAAGAATGCACCACCACTTGTGGTCTTCCTGTAATCCACGATTCCGGCCCAATCTGCATCTGTATAAGCATGAAGTGTGAGATCTGTATCTCTAGGATACCATAAGCCATAATTTTGAGTCCCTTGAAGATATTTGAAAATTCTCTTCACTG